>CM067325.1:65182500-65490000 GCA_034376525.1 Nicotiana benthamiana
AATACTATTATTCACTCTTTACCACTACACATATACAATCCACTATTAAAATAATCAACCACGATACTCACACTCTTATGAATAATGACAAGTTATATATGTCCAGATCTTTATCTATAAAGGAAATATACCAAACAGTTCACTCTTTCAAACCTCTCAAAGCACCAGGGCCAAATGGACTTCATCCTTATTTTTATCAAAAATATTGGCTTCAACTCTCTACATCTGTCGTCTTCTTTTGTAGTGAAGTATTCCATTCTGAAAAATTACCAATCCAGGAAAATGACACTTACCTATGTCTAATTTCAAAAATCAAGCATCCTTCCATGAATACCCAATATCGCCCAATTAGGATATGCAACAATATCTACAAAATTATTACCAAATTAATTGTACAAGTATAAAGCCTTTAATCAATAAATTAATTAGTCCTGAACAATTCGCTTTCCTAAAAGGAAGACGAGCCGTTGATAATGCTATCACCGTTCAAGAAATACTTCACAACTTTAGGAAAAAAAAGGTAAAATAGCAAATTTTTTTAATAAAACTCGACCTAGAAAAAGCTTTTGATAAAATGGAATGTGGGTTCATCTAAGAAACCTTACATTTATTTAATTTTTCCACTAAAATGATTTCTATTATTATGTCTGTTAGATAATACGCTTAACGCTAGAGGGGGGGGGGGGGTGAATAGCGTTATAATAAAAAATAGCGTAAACTTGCGGAATTTGAAAATTGCAGGAAATAAATAAGTGCGATAAGTAAATAAACAAGAATGTACGCACCGATGTATCCTGGTTCACCATAACCCGTGGCTAGTCCAGTCCCCGAGAGACTCTCTCGAGATTTCCACTAACTTCGTTAAGCTTACAGGTGCTTAACAAACCGTTACACTTGCTCAAGGATACCACACCTTAAGACTTCACTTGCTCGAGGATACCTCACCCCAAGACTTCACTGTTAAGCTTACGGGTGCCTAACAAACCTTTACAACCAGAGGACACAAGCCTCAACACCTTTGCTCAGAGATACAACACTCCAAGACTTCAACCAAGGAAACACAAGTTCCTTCTTACAACAAGAGAATAACAATTCTCTTCAAGTGTACAAAACACTAAGCACTCACTTAAACAAGACTCTCTTAATAGAGTGGATATTAGTAAACAAATACGCTCAAGAACACAACAATAAATTCAAGACCTTGGCTTTCAAAATGTGATAAAAATTATCAATAAATGATATTGGAAATGTATGAAAGCTTAAGAATATTTTGGTCAGAAGTTGTGTGTTTAATGAGTGATTTTGAGGTGTATTTATAGCTCCAAAATCACTCCTAGCCGTTGCTATGATCATAAATACAGATTCTGAAAATCTGTTAGATAGTCGACTATCCGATATGGTTATTCGACTATCTTGGCAACGGTCACAAGGATAGTCGACTATCTGATATGGATATTCGACTATCTTGGCAACGGTCATCAGGATAGTCGACTATCCAATATCAGATATTCGACTATCTGACCTTGCGGAAATGGTCCGTTTTTAAAACAACTAACTTATTGAAAATAAGTTATAAAATATTTTTCAAAGCTTTGTTTGAAGATATAAATATCTTAAACATGAAAAAAAATTGTAATGACCATTCCGAATCAATAAAAACATTTAAAATTATTTTTTTTAAATGTATTGAAAATATTTATTATATAACATTTAAAATCAATAAAAATATTTTTATCACAAATAAAAATATTTATGATATGCATATATTGTAAAACCATTTATGATATGCATATATTGTAAAATCATTTATGATTTGCATATATTGTAAAACCATTTATGATATGCATATATTGTAAAATCACTTATGATATGCATATATTGTAAAATCATTTATGATATGCATATGTTGTAAAATCATTTTATGAGAGAAGCCAAGACTCAAACTTAAAGTCGGATCAAGATCACAATAAAGACAATATAAATAAGACTCAACAAAAGGTCTTCATTTATTTTCATTGCTTCTCTCGATCTTGTCTTGAACTTCTTGGACTCCAATTCTTGTCCGCTCAAATAACGTTGCATAGCCTTTTCTTCCTCTATGCTCATTGTAATTTTGCATATCAATTCTTTATCTTCCTTTTGCATATCTACAAAATGAATAGCACTTTAGTTAAAATATAAATTAAAGTGTATTCAATAATAACTCACATTTATTTGGCATATATTATTTTTCATTAAATTGGTTTGTCCATTATCAAAACATATAAGTATGAACATATACATATGTTCCAACAATTTCCCCCTTTTTGATAATGGCAAACCTTCATGGGAATATGCATATACCCTTTATAAAAGACTATGCCAAATATAAGACAAGTTATTATTGAGTTCCCCCTCAATTTATGCAATAAATATTTAAAACAAATAAATATGCATATAAATAAATAAGTATGCATATACCCTTATCTTTCCCAATTTAATGGAAAATAAATATACCCTTAATCTTCCCAAAAGCTTGATTAAAGATAAATATGCATATACCATTAATCTTCCCCCTTTTGACATTAACAAAAAGATAATTTCATTAATGAAGAAGGAAAATTACAATAAGAGTAATTGAAAATATATTACAATAAATGAAAATACATTTCAAATAATGAAAATACAAATTAAGAACTTTCATCGTCGTCGAAATCATCGTCATCGCTAGAAGTACTTGCGGAATAGACGTGAGAATACGAATAATTGACATGGTCAAAATATCCGTGGATTTCGTCACTAAGCCTACGCACATTTCTTTCCGTGCGAGACACATTACTATCGATTCGATTAATTGAGGTCGATAGAGAGGCAAGTTGATCCAAGATGGCTTGAGACACATCCGGTTGGGCACGAGGACGACGAGCTTGAATTGGAGGAGGAGGATTTGGAATTTGATCATGTGGTTGGTCATGGCCATGAAAAGAGGTCTATTGAATTTCCCAATGTTTGGTGCGAGTTTTCTTGATACCAACATTGGTGTTGACTTGAGATGCTTCAAGAAGATGCTTATAAGTAATGCATAAGGAAGGGGTTTGTCACTTCCTATTGAGTCAAACATATGTGTAAGAACAAATTTACACCAATTTATGCGTGCTTTGGAAATAATAGCATGCATGATTTTTGCATCTTCGCGGTCAATTGTCGTGTGATTGCTTTTTCTCGGTATAAGAATCCGAGTGACAACATAAAGAATCAAACGAAATTCCGAAAAAATTCCTTTAATAGGAGCTCTCTTTTGCTCTTGAGAGAATTCAAATTGTCCAATTCCAATAAGGTTGAAGAGGACATTTTCATCATAGAGTATTCCTTCGACACCGGCATATTGTTCGATGTCTTGGCCATCAGGAGGAAGATTTGTGATAGCTTGAATATTTTCTTCACTTAAAAGGATAGGAATGCCATTGACTTTGGTAGAGAGAACTCCATCTTCATCTTTCTTAAGGTTCGAATAGAAGGCTTGAATCAAAAGAGGATGAATGAAATCATACTTCAAATAAACAAAGTCAAGGATTGAACTTTGTAGAAGTATATTGGAATGATTAGAATCCGCTAGATATCTTGCGGTTGTGAATCGAGGTGGAAGAATATCTCGATTTTCAAAGTTTCTAATAAATCGTTGAAGCTCATTTTCTTGTTCAAACCAAAGAACGGATCCATCATCATAACAATGTAGAGATGGAGGAGGATTTGAAGAAGAAGGGATATTCTTTCCGGCACGAGAGCGTTTAGAGCTTCTATTTGCCATTGAAATTTGTACGCAAGAAGAACTTTTGGAAGAAGTTTGGAATAGAATTTTTGAAGAGAATTTCTTGAACAAGAATGATTTTGGTGTGAAACAAAGAGTGCACACTAATCTTATTTATAGAGTTCAAGAAAACATAGCATTGAATGACAAAAATCAGATTTTTGGACTGATTGGAACGGCTATAACACGGTCAGATTTTTGAAATTTGACTGAGGATAGTCGAATAACTTATTGAATAGTCGACTATCTGGGAACGATATTCGAATATCTTCTGGGATAGTCGAATATCTGGAAACAGATATACTCGAATAACTTCTGGTTAGTCGAATATCTGGAGAAATAGCTTGATTTTCTGGATAATCAAGTTATTCGAATAACTTCTAGTTAGTCAATTAACTTCGACGACTTTGAAAAATCGTTTAAGCAGAAAATATTGGAAAAATAATTTTCATTTTATGGAATTCGTTTATTAAAAATAAACTATATTTTTGGTAAAAGTATATATCATAATTTTATGAACATAATTTTATCAAATCAAATATGCTATTTCTAAATTCACAAGTCAAGTGAAAAATAATATTGACTTGAATTGAAACTTTATCTTGGTTCCCCCTGAATTTAGGGCGATAACCTGCAAAAGAAAATACGTGTCTTCCACGCTCAAGTCAGTAATATTCAAAATATAAATGCAACAATAATGTATGTATTTAGATCAACGTTTAACCGCATTAGGACGTGACTCCTTTGAACATGATTTATGTCTTAGCACGTCAATAAACGCTAAATATTATATCAATTCTGCTAGCAATAAGGTAAAGTGAGGAACGATCATACCTTTGTAATACTTGGTATTGCTTTCCTTACCTTTCACATATCTGTCAAGACGGTCATATGAATTCATTGAATTGGCCATTGCTTTGGTGTTGCTTATTTCAAAGCGATTTAGCAACTCATTGCAATATTGAGCATGACAAATGAGAGTTCCCTCTTTCATTTGTTTCACTTGCACCCTCAAGTTGAAATTTAGTTCGTCCATCATGATATTTCAAGAATTTGCTAGTCATGAGTGTTAAACTCCTTGCATACAAATTTATTAGTTGCTCCAAATATAATATCATCAATAAAAAAATATTTTTAAAGTACAAGAAATATCATCAATAACATTCATGCAATTTCCTTAATGAAAAAATTCCCCTTCAATTAAGGCAAACTAGAATGTAAAGATATTCCCTCTTACTTGAGGCATATCGCCTAAACACTTCTTCTTTTTGTTATTTAGCAAGAAGGGAGTATATTAAAGAAAGACTATGAGAAGTATGCAATATGAAGATTTATAGAAATTTATCAAGACATACCAACAAAACATAGATCTACCAATTGTTATAAAATAATGATAAAACCATTTGTTGAAGAACATACACAACAGTTGCCTAATTGCCAATTAAGAATTGCTGATTTTGCTCTATGACAATCGATTGTCAAGTTAGCACAATCGATTGTCTGACAGTCATTCCATAAATCATTCCCGGATTTTACGCTTAACAATCGATTATCTAAGATCAACAATCGATTACTGGCAACGTTCAAAAAATCTTTTCCAGATTTTAATTAAAACAATCGATTGTTACAAATCTACAATCGATTACCTGACGGTATTTGAAAACTTTTTGGCAACGGTCAGTTATACAATCGATTATGCAATATTGACAATCGATTATATATCAGTCTTGAAAAATCTATTTAGACACTGCCTCTTGACAATCGATTGTTATAAACTCACAATCGATTATATAATAACTTTGAAAAAGTCTGGAAGACACTGCCTCAACACAATCGATTGTCATAAGTTCACAATCGATTATTTTGTGACTTTGAAAAATCTGATGGACACTGTCTCTTCACAATCGATTGTCATTAGCTTCACAATCGATTATTTTGAGCTTTGAAAAACTTTGATGGACACTGCCTCATCACAATCGATTGTCATAAGGTTCACAATCGATTGTCATGCAGATTTGAAAAATCTGATGCTCACTGCCTTAACACAATCGATTGTCATTAGTTCACAATCGATTGTCAAGCAGCTGACTTAAACATAATCGATTATCATAAGTACATAACCGATTATCTTAGTCCAGATTTTAGAGGCGTGTTTAAAAATCATTTTGGCTAAAACAAATATGCATGATTTAAAATCAATTGTTATTGGAAAACATAACAGATGTATCAATTGTTATTTAACAACTATTACGATTAAGCATATCAGAAATTTCAACAGTATAATAAATTAACGACAAATATGTTAACATCGATTGCTTGCACATATCAACAATTCGGTTTTTATCGAAAAGGATAACTAACCGAAATTCCCCCTTGATGCAATGAGGTTCCGTGCTTGGTGCATCTACTACAATATTGTAGTCTTCAAGCACACCTGCAAAAGTACCTAAACATAGATTTTTGGTACCCAAACACTTTTGGGTCCTTGGGGGTTAGGCAAATAATAATTATAGCCACAAGATAAATCCCTATGTTTTGCAAAACATGTGGGTGCTATGTGCCCTACCCGGTTGCAGTAGTGACATACAACATTCGGGTTGTGCATATGCCTAGGTTGTGCCAAATACGTTCTAGGTAATCTAAAATCAACATTCCTAGGAGCGTTGAAATTCCTAGAGTTATTTCTAGGCGGTCTAGAATAATTATTTCTAGATTCATATGCACAATTCCTAGAATCGTTTCTAGGTGGTCTAAAATTATTAATTCTAGACTCATTAAAAATCCTAGAATTATTTCTAGGTGGTGCATCACAATTTCTAGCATGATTCTTATTCTTTTTACGCCTTCTATTTTTCTTAGGCTTTTTCTTCTTAATCACTTCAATAGTTTTAGGAGCATCTACACTATATTTTTCTAGTGTGTTCCTAAGTTCAATGTTTTCTAGTTTCAAAGAATCACAAGATAAACAAATAGAACTTTTATCAATTGAAGAAGATTCATTCATTGCTTTAATCTTATTTCTAAGATCAAAAATGTCATTTGTCAAGAAATCATTTTCTTTTTCTAAAACATCAATTTTATTTTTGAGAACACCATTTTCTTCTTTCAGCTTCTCATTTTCACAAGTCAACTTTTTCAAACTCTTTTTCTTGCAAAGAAAGTGTTTTCTGAAAATCTGTTTCTTGCAAGGAAAGTGTTTTCTGCAAATCTTTAAGAGTTTTGGAAACATTAACAAACTCACCATACAGTTCATTATAGGCACTTTGTAATTCTTCAAAAGAGTGAGAGTTAGATGTACTTACCTCTTCTCCTTCGTCGGCCATGAGGCATTTGGCAGTTGGTTCATCACATGAACTGTCTGCTTCTTGAGCCGCATTTTCATAAGTGTCCTCAAGCTTGTCCCACATCTCTTTAGCAGTTTTGTATTGGGAAATTTTCCGATAGTCCTCCTGTTTCAAGGAATTATACAACATATTGATAGCCTTTGTATTGTATTCACTTACCATGGCTTTTCCAACTTGTTTCGTCATTTGTTCACCATACTTGATGATTTGCCATAGACGAAAGTTGTTTGATTTGATGAAGATTGTCATCCGATCTTTCCAATGTGTGTAATTGCTTCCATCAAATATTGGAGGCAAAAGAATAGAGTGACCTTCACCTATTCCTGCAAAAGCACTACTAGTAGAAGCCATAGAAGGATTCTCTCAAACTGTTAAGTCTTTCAGAGAGTTAGGCTCTGATACCAATTGTTAGATAATACGCTTAACGCTAGAGGGGGGGTGAATAGCGTTATAATAAAAAATAGCGTAAACTTGCGGAATTTGAAAATTGCAGGAAATAAATAAGTGCGATAAGTAAATAAACAAGAATGTACGCACCGATGTATCCTGGTTCACCACAACCCGTGGCTAGTCCAGTCCCCGAAAGACTCTCTCGAGATTTTCACTAACTTCGTTAAGCTTACGGGTGCTTAACAAACCGTTACACTTGCTCAAGGATACCACACCTTAAGACTTCACTTGCTCGAGGATACCTCACCCCAAGACTTCACTGTTAAGCTTACGGGTGCCTAACAAACCTTTACAACCAGAGGACACAAGCCTCAACACCTTTGCTCGGAGATACAACACTCCAAGACTTCAACCAAGGAAACACAAGTTCCTTCTTACAACAAGAGAATAACAATTCTCTTCAAGTGTACAAAACACTAAGCACTCACTTAAACAAGACTCTCTTAATAGAGTGGATATGAGTAAACAAATATGCTCAAGAACACAACAATAAATTCAAGACCTTGGCTTTCAAAATATGATAAAATTGATCAATAAATGATATTGGAAATGTATGAAAGCTTAAGAATGTTTTTGGTCAGAAGTTGTGTGTTTAATGAGTGATTTTGAGGTGTATTTATAGCTCCAAAATCACTCCTAGTCGTTGCTATGATCATAAATACAGATTCTGAAAATCTGTTAGATAGTCGACTATCCGATATGGTTATTCGACTATCTTGGCAACGGTCACAAGGATAGTCGACTATCTGATATGGATATTCGACTATCTTGGCAACGATCATCAGGATAGTCGACTATCCAATATCAGATATTCGACTATCTGACCTTGCGGAAATGGTCCGTTTTTAAAACAACTAACTTATTGAAAATAAGTTATAAAATGTTTTTCAAAGCTTTGTTTGAAGATATAAATATCTTAAACATGAAAAACAATTGTAATGACCATTCCGAATCAATAAAAACATTTAAAATCATTTTGTTTTAAATGTATTGAAAATATTTATTATATAACATTTAATACCAATAAAAATATTTTTATCAAAAATAAAAATATTTATGATATCCATATATTGTAAAACCATTTATGATATGCATATATTGTAAAATCATTTATGATTTGCATATATTGTAAAACCATTTATGATATGCATATATTGTAAAATCACTTATGATATGCATATATTGTAAAATCATTTATGATATGCATATGTTGTAAAATCATTTTATGAGAGAAGCCAAGACTCAAACTTAAAGTCGGATCAAGATCACAATAAAGACAATATAAATAAGACTCAACAAAAGGTCTTCATTTATTTTCATTGCTTCTCTCGATCTTGTCTTGAACTTCTTGGACTCCAATTCTTGTCCGCTCAAATAACGTTGCATAGCCTTTTCTTCCTCTATGCTCATTGTAATTTTGCATATCAATTCTTTATCTTCCTTTTGCATATCTACAAAATCAATAGCACTTTAGTTAAAATATAAATAAAAGTGTATTCAATAATAACTCACATTTATTTGGCATATATTATTTTTCATTAAATTGGTTTGTCAATTATCAAAACATATAAGTATGAACATATACATATGTTCCAACAATGTCTTGTATAACCACTACTTTCATCTCAATCCTTATAAACGGACACCCGTCTCCATTTTTCCAACCAACAAGGGGTATTAGACAAGGTGACCCGTTATCCCCTTGCATATTCATATTATATCTAGAACGTTTCTCAAGGCAAATACACTAACTAGTGGATTACCAAAAATGGAAAGCAATCAAACTTTCCAATAACGGGCCCCTAATATCTCATCTATTTTTTGCAGACGATATCATCTTAACCTCAAACATAACTACTTCAATTCTGCACTCTATAATAAATATACTAACAACCATTACTAAGAAATCTGGCCAAAGTATAAATTTTCAAAAATCAAAAATCTTTTTTTTTAAAAATACACTTCCCCATCAGACAAACACTTTGTCTTATCATCTTTTAACATAAATTTGGCAAATACTTGGGATTTCTCTTATGTGTAAAGTAACCCATCTCAAATGACTTCCAATACATACTTGATAACTTCAAAACAAGATTATCAGGATGAAAATCACAATTTCTTTCCATGGCAGGTCGGACTACTTTAATTAAGTCTACTCTAAATACCTTACCAAACCATGTAATGCAATACATAAAAATTCTATCAGAAGTCATCCATAGAATGAACCGTTATCAAAGAAACTTTCTCTAGGACACTACTGAGCATAAAAAACGAATACACTTAGTAAAATGGGAAGTAATTCAAAGACCCAAAAAGAACGGGGGACAAGGCATTTAAAATTTAGCAACTAAGAATAATGCACTCTTAGGATATCTTGCTTGGCGGCTATTTAACAATACTAATTCCCTTTGGGCATCCCTACTACTAAACATTTATATACATCTAAAAGCAGGAGTTCGTGGTTCCTCCACCTGGAAAAATATTTTACTGGGATGGAACCTATGCCAAATCGGCCTAGTATGGAATATTGCACGAGGCACACATATTTATATATGTCACGATCCATGGATACAGCAAAATATAACTCTTCGAAAATTAATCCATGGACCTCTAAAACTCCATGAAGCTCAATGCACCCTTAGCAACTATATCTCCCATAATGCAATCGACATATCCTTCTTATCTTTCTCTCTACCAGACAACATTACTTCCCAAATAACAAAATTTTTTATACCAACATTAATAACCCCACAGGCAACTGATGTAATCATCTGGGGACTAACTCCAAATGATCAGTTTACTTTCAAATCCCTATATATAGCTCTAAGAACCAGCTCCGCTATACCATCATCATTGGCTTTGGAAACTAATTCTACCACAAAAAATAATCCACTTTTTTTGGTTAGTTTTACATCAACGCTTACCCACTGCCTCATACCTATATCATATGAAAGGTTACCTTATCCATTAATTGTACCCTATGCTACCATAGCATTGAAACAATTAACCATCTATTATTCAACTGCCCACGCACAAATGCCATATGGGCTCAACTAGGGCTGGCACCCTACATCCAACATTGTAACACAAACTTCTTAGCACCAATTCAAGCCGTACACTATATAATCCAAAATGCAAAAGAATTACCTTATAACTTACCCCCAGCCACTCTTATTCCACACATAGTGTGACACATCTGCAAGTTAAGGAATCACTAGGTATTTAATCGCAATAACACTAAATGACCACCCTCAACCAAACAAATGATCTGCCAAATAGTGGGATTCTATTACCTTATTAATCAAAACACAAAAATCAAAAAGCTAAACACACACGTACTCCAATTCATATTAAATGGCACCTCCAGCAGTGAGCATAATTAAGCTTAAAACATATGAAGTGTGCAAAGCCAACACTACTATCAATGGTCTTGGTGGAACTTTTGAAATTCAGAGGGTCAATGTTTAATGGGGTTCATGGGTTCATCTTCAACGGGAAATTCCACATACATGGAATTAAAAGCCTTACTACAAGGTTACAACTTGCACGACAACATCAACTCACACCATTGGAAGTAAATATGAATTCTAGTGAGGTAATAATAATGCTCAATAATGATAATCTTCACTACTCATCCTCTCTAATGGAAGGCAGGTACTTACTCCAGCAGCTGGGTAATCCGCCAATCACCCATATATACATGGAGCAAAACTATCCAGCACATTATCTAGCTCAATAAGGCTCGATTACTCAACCTCCAGACTGCACAACTATCTTCACTCAGCCACCATAATTTTTGTTATCTCAACTATTAGTTGATCGAGAAGGGATTGTCTATTGGCATTTAGTGAAACCTTACAATACAACGGACTTGATCTACAACCCACACACTTTTCCAAATGACCAACCACTGGGTCAACATTTTGAAAACTTCTTTTGTAATAGTGTGCAAGTAGCTCCTTGTGTTATTACTGCTTAGTTAATATAAGTTCTTTTGATGGCCAAAAAAGGTTCACAAGGCTGGGCCTCAAGCTGGCTAGAGCAGGGACTCGAGGTCTAGACGGTACTAATAGCAATGAGCGATTGACAAAGAATCAAAGATAATGAGGACCTTAAAGATGGCCCTTTGTGGTTAATGATGAGCAATAAATGAAAAATGAAAGAATAAACAATAAATATGAAAAACAATTGTTTAGGCAAGAGTAGAAAATGTTGTATTATATTTAATATGTTGTGTAATAATCCAAATCTCACCACAAAATGACCAGGATCCTTCCATATATTGGGGGGGGGTGGGGATTCTTACATAGTACATGTCTAATCATGATAGGCAAATGTTGTTGGTAGTATAGCGACTCAATATGGATTTGTACTATTCTTTGCCATTGTTAGTCCTCATCATATTCCCTTGAGAGCCTTCAGCCTTTTCATAGTGGTCATTGACTTACTTGCTCCCTCGAGGTGCGTCATGGCGAGTATTTGATATGCCCTGCCGAGGAGAGTGCTTCGAGGATGAGCCTCGTACTATGCTTCAATCCCATCGAAGACATGCTTGGAAACACCAGCGAAGACTTAAAATTGGGCTTCCCTTATTTCAACCGTATACAGATAGTCCCCGCGTTCCTTAGAATGAAATGCAAGGAACTATTTGAATTCTTCAACCTTTCATTACATCCATCATTATGTTAGTTACGTCATGCAAGTGTTTGATGTGGAAAAAGGGATGTTCTAAGTCACATTCGCACGAATCTTGGAAAGCCTTGAATTAATTACGACGGTTGGCCGTCCTTGGGATTTCCCCAATGTGCATCACTGGCCCCCTGTAAATACTCCAACCCTTTACTCATTACTCTTTATCTTATCTCTTAATTTTAAAAATCTCTCCTTACTTCTTTCATACGCTCGATTTTCACCTATTTCAGTAGAAATGGTGAAGACCTCTAGAACCGTTCCCCAAGGCAATAAAACTTCTTCGTCTTTATGCTCGTCAAAGGGCTATGCCACAATGCCTCCTAGTCTTGAGAAATGCATCCCCATACCCCGTGAGACATCTTATTATTTTATGGTTGACAAGACTTCTTTGAAATTGGGGTAGTATGAACCCATGTCCTGATACATCAGCCTGATAACTGACACTAAGACGGTGAAAATCGACTACTACTGGGGAGAGGCGGTGCAAGTGGAGGTGCCTTCCCGAGAGGAAGATATAATGACACTCAAAAATGGTTTTCTTAGTGTATACACACATCTATTTACCTTAGGTCCAGTAGGACTATCATCGCTATCGATAGACCCCGTAATCCTTGACTTTTGCATCCAGTAACGCTTGGACAAATTCGTCCATCATTCTGGCCCGTTGTTTACATGATTAGGCACAAACATGGTCGAGGGGTTACCCCTTACCCTTAACCATTTGATTAGGTTGTACAACCCCCAAATTTATCGAGGCGGTCTAATTAAGGTTCAATGTCGGGCCCCAAAGGCCTTATTTGCCTGTACCAATGAAGGCAAGGACAAGGGGTGGATCAGCCACTTTGTCCAAGTTAGGACCTAAGATATAATTATTTTGATAGGATGACATTCCCTGAGGAATGTAATATGAACCGTAAGTGAATATATTGACTAAATGTTCTTTGTTTTCTTTGGATCCATTTTCCATTTTGAACTGACTTCACTCGATGATGCAACTGCTGGATGGTACCCTGGTGAAGTTAAGGATCTTTCGAGCTAGGTTCGCCAGCTTGATTTGACTTGCTCGTTTTCTAAGCACGTGCCGCGTGATCTACTTAAGGCCCGATAGGAAGCTAAAATCCATGGTAAGGTTTTTCTTTTGTCGTACTTGATCTCGTTATAGAAGGTACCCCTTAGCTATATTCTCAATTTTCATACCTTCCCTTCGTGTTTGTGTAGGCCTGGGAGATGCCTCTTTGATGAGGGAAAACTCCTCCAGGGAGGCAAGTAACTCAGATCCTGCCAAAGAGAAGAAGAGAAAGAGAAAATCATTGACTAAATCCTTGAAACCGAAGAAGGCGAAAGCTCCAAAGCCTAATTTTGATTCAGCGGCCCTATCTTTGAAAGCAAAAGAGTGCCCTCGAGCTGGGGATGAAGAGAAAGATGACTCCTCGCAGGTGCCCGAGGGAAGAGGAAGTGTGTCTCCTTTGGGGCTTGCTGAGCCGATGGCTATTAAGCCTAAGGTTTCCAAACTAGAAGTTGTTGATGCTATCCAACCTCAGGCTGAAGAGGCTCTCAAGAATGGATCGGATAATGACTCTATGCCGGTCGGTGGCCAAAACATTCCCTGAGCTGAGGCGTTTTTAGTAGATGAGTTAGGGAACCCTAGATCCGAGGCTCCCTAGAGGGAAGAGAAGGCCGTAATCAATCCAACTGGAGTTATTGACATGGTGGCCCTCTGTTGGGTCTCGCACTATCTTCAAGGGAGATAAGGGATGCCCAATATAGAAAGACATCTTATACGGGTGCACCCCTTGGGGAAAATGATTTGTTTGAAGGATTTTTTACTAGGGTCGAATAAAATCTCGAACTTATTGCCTCACTCATTCATGAGGAAGTCGAGAGGATATACAAATAGGTGATATGCCATTGGCTACGCTCTGAGCTTCGATCCTCACTTTTCCTAATTTGTTCTTTATTCTTTCAGGCCATAGTGCTTTACAATCGGGCTATTGCTAAGTCACAAGCTGAGTCAACCCGCTATGAGGAAGATTGTAGGAGGTTCTCATTAGAGGCTAACGAGCTTAGAGCCGTTTTAGCGAAAAGGGAGGAATATTTTCATGACCTTCGAGCTCGTTTGGAGGTGGTGTCTCGAGAGCAGACTGATCTTGCGGAACAGGTAATACAATATTCACATGCTTTTATTTTTGTGCTAGTCCGAGTTTGGCACTTAGCACCTTTTGGTTGATATTGCAACTTAAGAAAAATATGCTCTGATGAGGGAGGGGCTCGAAGCCAGAGATATTGAAATTCTGGGACTCAGGTAGTGTGTGGATGAGACCTAACAACAACAACAACAACAACAACAACAACCCAATATAATCCCACTTAGTGGAGACTAGGGAGGGTAGTGTGTACATAGATTTTACCTCTACCCTTGGGTAGAGAGGCTGTTTCCAAATAGACCCCCAACATTTCCCTCCAAGAACTTCTCACCTTCCTCTTGGGGATACTCGAATTCACAACCTCTTGGTTGGATGTGGGGGTTGCTTACCATCAGAGCAACCCCTCTTGTCATCCATTGTTAGACCTAGAGAGCTCGAATTAAGGAAAAATTAAGGGGTTTTCAGATGAAAATTTTGGATAAGGATTCTATAATTATTTTTTATTAATATCTGTTAATCTATATTAATTTTATCATTTAATTAAGAATTTTGTTTGAGAAATTTGAGGAAAAAGTAGAAAAGTTCTTCAACCGAATTTCGGGGTTATAATTGAGGTTTTGATATCATATTTGATAATTTTGGTATGAGTGAGCTCGTGGTTGAAAAGGTTTTCGTTTTTTTGACTTTTACTTAATTTCGAGACGTGAGTCCGAGTCAAAATTTTTGGGCGACTTTCCACTTCACGTCAAAGTCTTGATTTTATTAATTAGATTGGTTTCTTATTGTTATATTTATAGTATGTAAGTGCTTTTGGCTATATTTGGGCAATTCGGAGTCGGAATGTCGAGGAAGAGGCATTCGTGTTGATTGATTGAGCTTGGCTTGAGGTAAGTGGCTTGCCTAACCTTTTTGAGAGTAAATACCCTTAGGATTTGGTACTATTGTGACAATTCTACGATATATGACTATCGCATACGCGAGTTGACGAGTATTGTTACATCTCGTATTTTCATACGTTAAAATTTTGTCTTTAGTTAATCGATGTAGACCTCGAGATTAGATTATATTAAGGTTAATATATTCATGCTATTTATAACAAGCGATAAGCAAGTGTCATGAAGGATATAAGTTACACGAATTAAAGAAAATAAGTTTCGTTAAAGGTTGTCGATTTAGAATAAAATACGGTCCGAGCTATAATACCCAATACTTATGGACTAGAACCATACAAGGTACCATATGGCCGTGACGTATGATGTATCAAGTATATTAAAAATGAGTAAAATTTTAAATAGTTTAGAATATTTTTTAATTATACAAGTAATTGATTAATTATCAGGTAATGAAACATTACCTAATTAAAAATTATCAGATAAGACTAAAAATACAACCCCCCAAAAAAAAAGGTGGCAGTAAGCCACCATTTAATTTATACATATGACTAAGCAGTCATATGAGATTATGTGGCACCAAAATAAGCTAGTTACAATAATATATTACATATTCTTGTAAGATACCTCAATTTAGGGGTGTGCATTCGAATTGATTTATTGATAAATCGAATCGATTATTTGTTATCAAAATAAAAAAATCGAAAACTTATTGAAACGATAACGATAAGCATATGTACAAATCGATAATCGATAAGTAATTATCGATAAAGGTCAAAATCGAATCGATAAATCGAATGCACACCCCTATATTGTGGACACTTGTTAAATGAGTAATTACCTATTTGTGTAGATTAATATAACATACCGAATATATATATATATATATATATATATATATATATATATATATATATATATATATATATATATATATATATATATATATATATATATATTCCGCTACTATTTTTAAAGCGGCTATATAATATTATTTTCCTTAATCTATACCCTTTCCTTTATCCTAAGTCCCTTACCCTATTATTTCCTCTACAACGTTTAAGGAATGATCATATTTAAACATCACGGGAATGAAGTTCAAATTAATGGAAAACAAAATTAGCCATGATGATGTATTTTTTT
Source organism: Nicotiana benthamiana (assembly GCA_034376525.1). Lineage (NCBI taxonomy): Eukaryota > Viridiplantae > Streptophyta > Magnoliopsida > Solanales > Solanaceae > Nicotiana > Nicotiana benthamiana. Next base: position 65,198,951 of record CM067325.1, read on the forward strand.
TATACCATTGGAGTGTTGGTGACATACATTTGATCCCTTACATTAGTTTTGTTGCATGTGTTTGTTGGCATAATTTTTATATTACAAATGGTGTTCGTCTTATTTTAGCTTCTTTTTATCCATATTAGTTAGGCGCGTTTATAGCGATATGCTTTTCGTGGAATCCCATAAAATTTTTTATTGGTGTAATCGATAACCGAATTGATAAGCCCCCAAAATCGATAAATCGAAATCGAAAAAATTGAAACCTTATTGAAACAATAACGATAAGCATATGTACAAATCGATAATAGATAAATAATTATCGATAAGAATCAAAATCGAATTGATATATCGAATGCACACCCCTACTTCAATCTAAGACTTTCTTCGAACTAAAGTTTTTCAATATTACACTTAAGACTTTCAATACAAGCAGAAACAGAAGTTGGTGAGATTCCTAAAAAACAGTAACATCGAAACTTCTTCTATATTCCTAAACAACGTTATCCTTTGACTTTCTTGCTAAAAAATGGATACTTAGTATAAGTTTCAGTGATTTATACTATCTCTTAAGTAGTTGGTGTTAGAAGGAAGTAAGTGCTTGTAGTTTAGATTTGAAGGGACCACAAATAGGATAATGAAGTCAATGAACAATAGATGGAGAGGGGACTTATAAATTATATCTTTCTCCAATTATGCTTTACATCCAGCAACAAGGAGGAGTAATTTCATTATATCAGAAATATACACCAGAAAGTACATAATTAGAGATGACACTCCAATTTACTCTACAAAATATCATATAAATTTTCTCTGCTATAGATATATTAAGGTCATTTCTTCTTTATTTTTTGGCATGATTTATAGGACACAAACGAAATAAATAAATACGCAATTTCCATATATTATTCTATTCTTAGAAATTCTAGAAATATGTATATTTTTAATCTCTCGTAAGTCTTATTATTATATCGCTTGTTTATGAGTCTCAGAAAAATACGTATTTGATAAAGTTTATCCGAAAGGCATATTGAGTTTTATGGCATTCCGAGAAAATCTTATTAACATATTTCTTATTTGTTTCCTTCATTTATACATGTATATCAATCCATAACCAAATGGCATTATATACGTGTATGTATATATTATATGTATACGGGATACGCAAAAAAGATTGTGGCGTTATACATACACCACAACTTGATAATGTTATATACACCTATATCTATGGATAGCACGACATTTATAGGTACGTGCATGACACTATAAATGTTGCATAATTTACAATGTTATTCAGATTTTCAGGTGAATTTCTTTATTCCATGTTTCATCTATGTATTTTATATACTGATTTTCATGCCTTACATACTTAGTACATTATTTGTACTGACCTCCTATTTCCCGGGGCGTGCGTTTCATGCTAGCAGTATAGTAGGCAGGCTAACGGTCCCCCTTGTTAGGATCCTTGGTCAGCGAGATTTGGCGTGCTCCACTTGATTTGGAGCTGCTTTTGATTTTGGTACAATATAATTATTTTTGTGTGTGTGTATATATATATACACACACACACATGGGTATGACGTGACTCAATCCTGTCTTTGTATAGTTGTATTTCTATTATAATTTTGTAGATAGTATGTATAGTTGGATAATATGTGGCCTTACCATCTTCCAGTTTTGGATATGTAGTTGTCTATAGCAATCGTATCGACTCTCCCTATGTATTCTGCACGAATATGTACATATATCGTAGGTTTTTTTCATGTATGTTATTCTCATAATTTAGCAGATGTTAATCATGTTTATAGCTTAGATGCATGCTGATGGGCACCCGTTGCGACCCTTCCATTTGGGTCGTGACAAGTGCAGGCACAGGCTAATTGTTAAAAACCCAGTTTTTCTTTAATAAAAACCAGTTATATTTGAATTGAATTATCCCAACTTGGGTAGTTATCATGCTTTAGCCTAATATTGGATGTATACTTATCTTAAATGCATATTTAAAATCTATGCAACATGCTTAGTTGAATTCCTGCTCTTTCCTTAATTTGTATTTAGTCTTAAACTATAGGATTACTTTCCAATAACTATTATTTCTAGCAGTTTCGAGCTGTGTATTTACTTCAAAGAATACAAGGTGGTACCTCGGGATATCCCCTATTGAATATTTACTTTTGGGATTACGAGGTGGTACTTCGGGAGATCCCCTATTGCATATCTACTTTTTGGACTACGAGGCGGTACCTCAGTAGATCCCCTATCTCATATTTACTTTTGAGGCTACAAGGAGGTATCTTTGGATATTCTCGTTTCATATTTATCTTTAGAACTACGAGACAGTACCATGGGAGATCCCATGTTGAGTATTTAACTTTGGGACTATGAGATAGTATCTCGGGAGCGAACCTGTTGTTTAACCCAATGTTATGTGTTGTTACCTTTCTATAAATTCTCTTTGTTAGATTCTCAAACATTTCATCATAATACTATATTTTTTGCCTTAAATTATTATATACCAGTAGAGCCCTGACCTAACCTCATCGGTACTCTACCGAAATTAGGCTTGGCACTTACTGGATGCCGTTATGGTGTACCTATGCTACTCTTCTGCACGTGTTTTGTGCATAGACCCAGGTACCTTTTACCAGCCCGGCTATTACTTGAGAGTAGTTTCTACTGCTTGGAAGACTTCAAGGTATATCTATCCGCCAGCATCCGCAGATCTCTGAGGCCCCTTTATCATTTATGTTGTTCCTCCTTTATTTTTCTTAGTTACTAGTGTATAGAGACAGTTGGAACAAATTCATAGAGCTTGTGACTTGTGATTACTAGGTATTTTGGGAGATGATTATACTCACAGTTTTTGGTTTACTTGTACATGCCGAGCGACAGTTCTTTTCCAACTTATCTATATATTTTTATCTTCTGCTGTTAAGGTTTAGCCGTTGTTCCGTTATTGTTCAGTTATTTTACAACTGTTAGGCTTACCTAATCTTGGAGACTTTGTGTTGTCACGACATCTTGTGGAGGTGTATCTGGGTCGTAACACTTTCATTCGAGTCATATAATTTATTATTAGGCTTACCTAACATGTTGGGGTTAGGTAACATCACGACTAGGTGGGAATATAGGTAGTGTCAACTCAGATTTGTTGTTTATTCTTATATATTTTTCTTTTTCGTTGTTTAAGTTTTCAGAATTTTATTTTCAAATACAAAAAGAATACAACTTGAACATTAAAAAACTAATTCAAAGCTATAGTAGGAAGCCTATATTGTTTAGGATTTGATATTTGCCATTTTATTTAATTCATGTCTAAATAGGATTTGTAATCAGATATAATATGGGAATATGCTTTCATGTCTCTAGTTGAAATATGTCTCGTAGTACTATAATAATGGTATTATTAGCTTATTGTATGTGAGGAGAATTATGGACTGTTACAAGAATTATAAAGAGCTTTCAAAGATTTAGTACAATAATTTTCCTTCATATTAATATCAGAGTTTCTAAGATCTTAGCAGAGAATCAAATAGTTTCACTATTGGCGAGCGGCACTAGCCAATGTATATTTCCTGTCTGACCATTGAGTTGTGATAACCCGACCCATCGTCACGTGAATTACTGCTTTGTTATCCCTATTTTTAACTTCTTTATGCTTCATTATCCGTATCTTATGTGGTCGAGTTGGTTCGGAGAGGTTTTGGTAGGAAATGAGACACTTAGTCTCATTAAGGAAGGTTTGGTTTGGAAAAGTCAACCAATGTTGGCTTATGAGTCAGAGGGTTTGGATGTGATTTTTAGTGATTCGGTTAGTTTCGGGAGATGATTTGTGACTTAGGTGCGTGATCGAAAGTGATTTTGGAGGTCCGATATAGAATAAGGCTTGAATTGACCAAGTTAGTATTTTGGCGAATCCCGATTGATAGGCAAGATTTTAATTCGAGGGTCGGAATAGAATTTTTTAGAGTTGTTGTAGCATTGTTAGGTGATTTGGGACGTGTGCGCAAAATTTCAGGTCATTCGGAGGTGTTTTGGTCGGGTTTTTGGTCAACTGCGTATTTTGAAAGTTTTAGAAAAACTTAGGCTTGAATCTGATGTAATTTGATGGTTTTGGTGTTGTTTCTGGTGTTTTGATGATTGGAGAAAGTTCGAATGGTGTTTCAGGAGATGTTGATGGTTTTGGTCGAGGTCCCGGGGGTCTCGCGTGAATTTCAGGATGGTCAATCGGACCAATTTTGGCTCTTGAAACTTGAAGGTTTTCCTAGTTATGTGTTGTAGAGATTTAACCCTTCGCGTTCACGTAAGATGAGTCGCGAATGCGTAGAATGATTTGGGGCCCTGAGGTGTTGTTCTTCACGTTCACAACTGTGGGGTCGCGTTCGCATAGTTGGGGGCTATGTATGCTTTGCGTTCGCGGGTGGTTGACCGCGTTCACGAAGGGTAATTTGGTCCGAGTCAAAGTTTGTTTATCGCAAATGCGAGTGGGCCCTCGTGTTTGCATAGAGTAAGAGGCTAGCTGGCAGAAGGGTTTTAATAATATTTCCTCCGCGAGCCTATATTGATTTCTTCCATTGTTGAGCATCTTTGAGAGCTTTTGGACGGAAATTGAAGAGGGTTTCGACATGAATTGATCGGAGGTGAGTGCTATGACGTGAAAACATGATTTAATTGTAGAATCAACCTAGAAATTCATGAAAACGTAGCAAAAATGGGAAGAACTAGCGCTTGAGTTTTTTAAATTTTAAATTGAAATTTGAAGGGCCATTTGAGCTCAGATTTGAGAGTTCTTGATATGTATAGACTCGTGGTGAGATAAGGAATCTGTTGATATAAAATTTTTTGAGTTTCGAGAAGTGGGACTAGGCTCGAGCTTTGCCAATTTCGGAATTTTTTATGTTTTTCGATTTTTTTGCTTGGGTATTGTCCTTTTAGCATATTATGACGTATTCGTTGTAGTTTGGGTCAGATTCGACACGCGAGGAGGCTGATTTGAGAGGCAAGGGCATAGAAAGCTAGGATTTTGACCGGCTTGAGGTGAGTAATGATAGTAAATGCTGTCATGAGGGTTTGAAACCCTGGGTTTGCACAACATAGTGCTATATTGAGGTGAAATACGCGCTTTATAACGAGCGCGAGATTTATTTACTACTGGGATTGAGACTTAGTCTGCGCCAATTGATATTTTTACCGTGTATTCAACTGAGATGTGTTTGTTGTCAATATTATTTGGGCTTACTGCCATATTTTGGGCTTCATGCCGACTACTTTAGTTCTTCGTGGATTTTTATCACTGTTTTCTCACTATTTGATATACTATTTGAACTCAGTCCTATTGATTATATTATTTTACTATCTCAGCCACTTTAATTGAATTCTAAGACTTAAATGATTTTTCCATTATTGTTTGGGCTGAGCACGACTATTTTATTGATGCCCGAGGGGCTTATGATGTTTTCTGGACCGAGTGAGGCCGAGAGCCTAAGATACATTTATATGCCACGAGGTGGGTTGAGTGACATGAGGAGGCTTTCAGGGCTAAAGAGTGATGTGAGGAGGCTTTCAGGCCTTATGAGTGATGTGAGGCGCCTTTCGGGCCTTATGAGTGGTGTGAGAAGGGTTTCAGGCCTTATATTTATATAGCGCTTGGCCGTAAGGGGCTCCTTCGGAGTTTGGACACCCACAGTGAGCGCGTCTACCCATATGATTTGACAGTGAGCCCGAGGGACTAATATTATGCAGAGTGACTAACAGTGAGCCCGAGGGGGTGATACTATGCTGAGTGACTGATACTGAGCCCGAGGGGCAGATACTATGCTGAGTGACTGAGAGTGAGCCCGAAGGGCTGATACTGTGCGAAGCGATTGGTACTGGGCCCAAGTGGCTGATTACAACTCACTGTTTACTTGTTGTTTTACCTGATTTAACTATTTTTAAAAGGATATTTCACTTGATTCTTTACAATTTTAATTCTTTAAGTGATTTACTGCCTGGTATAGAATTGCCTCGTGAATTTGTCTGTTTTCATTCCTTTGATTGTTATTTATTATTATTAATCACTGGGTCAGAGTACTCATATTACTCCGTGCACCATGTGTGTTGATTTAGGCATAGCAGAGTCCGCACTTGAGCACTGATTCCTTCCGGACCAGGCAGCGATTTGGAGTTTCGAGGTAGTTGTTTAAGTCCGCAACCCCTTGTTTCCCCTATCTTACATTATTTATGTTTTCTTTCGACATTTGTGTCGGATATTATATTCGATAGACTGATAGCAAACTCAGTAGAAGCTCATGACTTGTGACACCCCGGTTTAGGCTGTGTTAGAATGGTATTCTTTGCTATTATCGTTGTTTCAGGATTTATTGCTGTGTTACACATGTTTTGGATTTGTTAATGTTGATTACATGTTAATAGAGGTGTTTGCGTTTTTCAGGGTGGCCGTGTCTTCAAGAGAGGCGCCATCACGACCGGGTGTAGGTTTATGGTCGTGACAAGTATTTATCAGAGCCTAGGTTACCAGGTCTCACGAGTCATGAGAAGGTTTAGTAGAGTCTTGCGAATCGGTACAAAGACGTCTGTATTTATCCCCGAGAGGCTCCAGAACCTTTGGGAAAACTTCATATTCTTGAAATTCTTATAATTCAAACTTGATGATCCAAGTACTAAATTTCTCTTTATTCTATCCTCTAACAGATGGTGAGGAAACGAGCAATCGTACGTGGTGGATTACCACCAGTACAACCCACTAAGGCCACCAGATGACGTGGACGTGGTCATGGTCATGGGAGAGGCAGAGTAGCAGGGGAAGCACCTGTGGATCCTCTCGTTGCCCCAGCTCAGGACCGGGCTCCAGCAGCACCAGTTTAGGCACCAGCTGTGCCTATTGTGATTCCGGGTCTTCACTAGACTTTGGCTCAGATTTTGACAGTTTGCACTAGCCTAGCTCAGGCAGTTTTAGTTACCACAGAAACAGCTACTTCACAAGCTTGGGGAGGCAATCAGACCCCCGCTTCTTAAACACCTGAGCACCTAGTGCAGGGTTTATAGACTCTAGAGGCACCTCCAACTCTTCCAGTTGCCCCAGTGCAAGAGTTCAGGGTTCCAGATATGCCTGAGGATGAGCAGCGTCGCCTTGAGAGGTTTGGTATACTCTAGCCTCCGACATTCAGTGGAGCTGAGGGCGAGGATGCCCAGGTTTTTCTTGACCGGTGTTAGCAAATGCTCCATACAACAGGGATTCTAGAGTCTAGTGGTGTGGCATTTACCACCTTACAGTTTACTGGGTCTTCCTTCACTTGGTGGGAGCCGTATGAGAGGCGTAGGCCAGCTGGTGCAACAGCTTTGACTTGGCAGGAGTTCTCCACTCTCTTCTTGGAGAAGTATGTACCGTAATCCCATAGAGAGGCGCTGTGCAGACAGTTTGAATGGCTATGGCAGGGAGATATGACTGTGTCTTAGTATGAGATGAGGTTCTTAGAGTTGGCTCGTCATGCCGTCTGGATGGTTCCATCGGATCGTGAGCAGATCGGGAGATTTGTTGATGGCCTTAACTACTTCTCCCTGTTCTTATGGCCAGACAGAGAGTATAGGGTGCTTCAATCGATGAGATGGTTGATATAGCTCGAGAGATTGAGGTGGTTTGCTGTCACGATAGAGAGAAGAGGGAGGCAAAGAGGCCTCGAGGTTCTGGCAGTTATAATGGCGCTCTTTCGATGGGCCAGTTCCATATGGTTGGGGTCGTCCTTTTAGGCACGCATAGCCGGCCCGACCCAAGTATCATGGGGCATCTTCAGGTCGTGGTTATCATGGTTCTCAACAAGATCAGCATTCACTCAGTGCTCTTCCAGCACAGAATTCATCTCGTGCTCCATCTACTCAAGGTTCTTCTAGGCCAAGTGCATCAACTAGACACTTCGGCTTGAGGGGTTCCCTTCAATCCCATTCTCTAACACCTAGGAGTTGTTGTGAGTGTGGAGAGTTGGGGCATATGTGGAGGTAATGTCCTCGTCGTACTGCTAGATCATCTCAGTAGAGGGGTCAGCCCTTGTCTTATGGTCCAGTTTCTTCAGCACTCATCCCGCTAGCTAGGGGTGAGTGTGAGGCAGCCATAGGTCGCCCCAGAGAGGGAGGTCAATCAGGCGATAGTCAGGATCGTTTTTATGCTCTTCCAGGCAGGACAAATGCTATTGCCTCAGGTGATGTCATTACAGGTATTATTTCAGTCTGCTACAGAGATGCCTCAGTCTTATTTGATCCTGGTTCCACCTATTCTTATGTGTCCTTGTATTTTTCTCATCATTGGGTACGTCCCAAAGGTGTCTTGTTTTACCTGTTCATGTATCTACCACAGTGGGCAATACTATTATGTAGACCATATGTACAGGTCATGTTTGGTGACTATTGGTGGTCTGAAGACCCGAGTTGATCTATTGTTATTGAGCATGGTGTATTTTGATGTTATTTTGGGCATGGACTGGTTGTCTCTGTGTCATGCTATTCTAGACTGTCATGCTAAGATAGTCTCGTTGGCTATGCCGGGTGCCGAGGATCGAGTGGCGTGGTGTTATTGCTTATGCTCCTAGCAGGGTAATTGCATTCTTAAAGGCCCAACGTATGGTTGGGAAGGCTTGCCTTTAATTTGGCGTTTGTGAGGGATGTTGGAGTCGAGACTCCTAGCATTGATTCTATTCTAGTGGTGAGAGTAGTCTTCCGATGTCTTTCCTACAGACCTGCCGGGCGTGCTACCAGATAGGGATATAGATTTTTGTATTGACCTTGTGCGGGGCACTCAGTCCATTTCCATTCTGCCATATCGTATGGCACCAGCAGAGTTAAAACAATGGAAGGATCAACTTTAGGAACTCCTAGATAAGGGGTTCATTCGGCCTAGTATGTCATCGTGGGGTGCACCTGTTCTGTTTGTGAAAAAGGAGGATGGTACCGTGAGAATGTGCATTGACTACTATTAATTGAACAAAGTAACAGTGAAGAACAAGTATCCCTTGCCTCACATTGACAATTTGTTTGACTAGCTTCACAGAGCGAGGGTGTTCTCCAAGATTGATCTCTATTCGGGCTATCACCAGTTGAAGATCAGGGATTCAGATATTATTAAACTTCTTTCAGGACTAGATATGGGCACTATGAGTTCCTTGTTATGTCTTTTGGGCTGACCAATGCCCCATCAACATTCATGCATTTGATGAACAGTGTATTTAGGCCTTATCTAGATTCGTTCGTTATTGTTTTCATTGATGATATCCTTGTGTACTCGCGTAGCTAGGAGGAGCACGCGCAATATTTACGAGTTGTATTGCAGAGATTGAGGGAGGAGAAGCTTTATGCAAAGTTCTCCAAGCTTGAGTTTTGGCTCAGTTCAGTGGCTTTCTTGGGACATGTGGTGTCCAGCGAGGGTATCCAGGTCGACCTGAGGAAGGTAGAGGCAGCTTAGAGTTGGCCTAGACCGACCTCGACCACAGAGGTTCGTAGTTTCCTTGGTTTGGCAGGTTATTATCGCCGGCTCATTCAGGGATTTTCTTCTATTGCATCGCCCTTGACCAAGTTGACTCATAAGGGTGTTCCATTTGTATGGTCGGACGAGTGCAAGGAGAGCTTTCAGAAGCTCAAGACAACTTTAACCACAGCCCCAGTATTTGTTTTGCCGTCAGCTTTATGTTCTTATACTGTATATTGTGATGCTTCAAAAGTTGGGATCAGATGTCTATTGATGCGGGAGGGTAGAGTAATTGCTTATGCTTCTCTACGAGAAGAACTACCCTTTACATGATTTGGAGTTAGCTGCTATAGTTCATGATCTGAAGATTTGGAGACACTACTTGTATGGTATATCTTGTGAGGTATTCACCGATCATCGCAGTCTTCAGCATTTGTTCAAGCAAAAGGACCTTAATTTGAGGCAGCGGAGGTGGCTAGAGTTACTGAAGGATTATGATATTAGCATTTTGTATCACCCGGGGAAGGCCAATGTAATGACCGATTCTTTAATCCGAAAGGCAGTTAGTATGGGGAATTTGGCGTATATTCCTGTTGGGAAGAGGACCTTTGCAGTTGGTATTCAGGCCTTGGCCAATCGGTTGGTGAAGCTAGAAATTTCGGAGCCTAGTGGGGTGTTGGCTTTTGTGGTTTCTCGATCTTCTTTATATGATCGCATTAGAGAGTGCCAGTATAATGATTCGCATTTCCTTGTCCTTAAGGACATGGTTCAGAATGATGATGCTAGAGACGTGACCATTGACAAGGATAGTGTGTTGATGATGCATAACTAGAGTTGTGTGCCAATGTGAATGGGCTTCGGGAGTCGATATTGGAAATGGCCCATAGCTCATAATATTCCATTCATCCGGGTAACGTGAAGATGTATCAGGATTGAGGAAGCACTATTGGTGGAGAAGAATGAAGAAAAATATGGTAGGATTTGTGGCTCGGTGTATCAACTATCAGCAGGTGAAATATGAGCATCAAAGACCGTTTAGCATACTTCAGCGGATGATTATTCCCGAGTGGAAGTGGGAGAGAGTCACTATGGAATTTGTGAGTGCTCTTCCTTGGACATTGAAGAAGTTTGATTCGATTTGGGTGATCGTGGATCGGCTGACCAAGTCCACACACTTCATTGCAGTATGTACTACCTATTCTTCGGAGCGACTTGTAGGGATATTTATCTGGAAGATTGTCCGATTGCATGGTGTTCTTGTGTCTATCAACTCAGATAGAGGTACTCAGTTTACTTCTCACTTCTGGAGGATATTTCAGCGAGAGTTGGGTACACAGGTGGAGTTGGGCATAGTATTTCATCCTCAGACGGACGGGCAATCCGAGTGTACTATTCAGATATAGAAGGACATGTTGTGTGCCTATGTTATTGTGTTTAGGGGTTATTGGGATGAGTTTTTACCGCTTACAGAGTTTTCTTACAACAACACTTATCATGGCTCCGTGTAAGGCGTTGTACGGGAGGCGGCGTAGATCTCCAGTTGGTTTGTTTGAGCCCGGTGAGTCTAGGCTATTGGGGAAAGAGTTGGTGTAGGATGCTTTAGAGAAGGTGAAGCTGATTCAAGAGAGACTTTGTACATCTGAGTTACGACAGAAGAGCTATGCGGACCGGAAGGTTCGAGATGTGTCCTATATGGTTGGTGAGAGCTTGCTGAAGGTTTCTCCCATGAAGGGTGTTATGAGATTTGGAAAGAAAGGAAAGTTGAGTATACAGTTTATTTGGCCTTTTGAGGTCCTTAGGAGGATTGGGGAGGTGGCCTATATGCTTGCTTTACCACCCATCCTGTCAAGCGTGCACCCAGTATTTTCATGTATCTATGCTTCAGAAGTATGTCAGGGACCCGTCCCATGTGTTAGACTTCAGCACGTTTCAGTTGGATGATGGTTTGACCTATTATGTGGAGCCGGTGGCTATTTTAGGTCATCAAGTTTGAAAGTTGAGATCAAAGGATATAGCTTCGGTGAAAGTGCAGTGGAGTGGTCGTCCCGTAGAAGAGGCTACTTGGGAGACTTAGCGGGAGATGCGGAGCAGATATCCTCACATGTTTGAGGCTTCAAGTAGTTTTCTCGACCCACTCGAGGACGAGCTTTATTTTAGTTGGGGAGGATATGACAACTCAACCCGTCATCACGTGAGTTACCGTTTCATTTTCCCAATTTCAACTTCTTTATGCTTCATTATTCGCATCTTATTGGTAGGAAATGAGACACTTAGTCTCTTCAAGGAAAGTTTGGTTTGGAAAAGTCAACCAGATGTTGACTTATGAGTTAGAGGGTTCGGATGTGATTTCTGGTGATTCAGTTAGCTTTGGGGGATGATTTTTGACTTAGGAGCGTGATCGGAAGTGGTTTTGGAGGTCCGGTATAGAATTAGTCTTGAATTGGCGAAGCTAGTAATTTAGTGAATCCCGGTTGATAGGTGAGATTTTGATCCGAGGTCGGAATGGAATTTCGAGAGATGTTGTAGATTCATTAGGTGATTTGGCATGTGTGTGAAAAATTTCAGGTCATTCAGAGGTGTTTCAGTCATGTTTTTGATCAAATGCGTGTTTCAGAAGTATTAGAAGAACTTAGGCTTGAATCCGATGTAATTTGATGGCTTTGGTGTTATTTGTGGTGTTTTGATGATTGGAGAAAGTTCGAATAATGTTTTAGGAGGTGTTGGTGCTTTTGGTCGAGGTCTCGAGGGCCTCAAGTGAGTTTCGGATGGTCAATCAGACTAAATTTGGCTCTTGGAAGTTGCAAGTTTTCCCAATTCTGTGTTGTAGATATTTAACCCTTCGCGTTCGCGTAGGATTAGTCACGAATGCGTAGAAGGATTTGGGGCCTTGAGGTTTTGTTCTTCGCGTTCGCACCTGGGGGTTTGCGTTAACATAGTTGGGGGTTGTGTATGCTTCACGTTCGCGGGTGGGTGACCACGTTCGCAAAGGGTAATTTGGTCTGAGGCAAAGTTTGTTCTTCACGAACGCGAGTGGGTCCTCGCGTTTGCATAGAGTAAGAGGTCAGCTGGCAGAATGGTTTTAATAATATTTCATCCGGGAGCCTAAGTTATTTTCTTTCATTGTTGAGCATCTTTGAGATCTTTAGGATGGAATCGGAAGAGGGTTTTGACTGGGATTGATTAGAGGTAAGTCCTGTGACCTAAAAATATAATTTAATTGTAGAATCAACCTAGAAATTTATGAAAACTTAGCAAAAATGGGAAAAACTAGGGCTTGAGTTTTTGAAATTTTAAATTGGAATTTAAAGGGTCATTTGAGCTCGGATTTGAGAGTTCTAGATATGAATAGACTCGTGGCGACATAAGGAATCCATTGATGTTAAATTTTCTGAGTTTCAAGAAGTGGGCCTGGGGCTTGGGTTTTGCTAATTTTGGAATTTTTGATGTTTTTCGATTATTTTTTCTTGGGTTGTCCCTTTGTGATATTATGACATATTCGTTGTGGTTTTGGTTAGATTCGATGCGCGAGGAGGCCGATTTGCAAGGCAAGGGCATAGCGAGCTAGGATTTTGGCCGGCTTGAGGTGAATAATGATAGTAAATGATGTCATGAGGGTTTGAAACCCCGGATTTTCACAAAATAGTGCTATATTGAGGTGACACGCCCTTTATAACGAAGCGGGATTTATTTACTATTGGGGATTGTAACTTGGTTCGCCCCAATTGATATTTTTACCACGTATTCAACTGAGATGTGTTTGTTATAAATATGATTTGGGCTTATTGACATATTTTGGGCTTCATGCCGACTACTTGAGTTCTTCGTGGATTTTTATCATTGTTTCCTCACTATTTGATATGCTATTTGAACTCAGTCCTGTTAATTATATTGTTTTACTATCTCAGCCACTTTAATTGAATTTTGAGACTTAAATAATATTTTTGCTATTGTTTGGGCCGAACACTACTATTTAATTGATACCCGAGGGGCTTATGATATTTTCTGGACTGAGTGAGGCCTAGGCTTGAGAAACATTTATATGCCACGAGGTGGCTTTAGTGACGTGAGGAGGCTTTCAGGCCTTAAATGTGATGTGAGGAGGCTTATAAGTGATGTGAGAAGTCTTTCAAGCCTTATGTTGATATAGCGCTTATGCCGTAAGGGGCCCCTTCAGAGTCTTCACACCCACAGTGAGCACATGTACCTATATGATCTGATAGTGAGCCCGAGGGGCTAATACTATGCTGAGTGGCTGAGAGTGAGCCTGAGGGGCTGATACTATGCTGAGTGACATATACTGAGCCCGAGGGGCTGATACTATGTTGAGTGACTGAGAGTGAGCCCGAGAGGCTGATACTATGCTATTGATACTAGGCCCGAGGGGCAGATTACTACTTACTATTTACTTGTTGTTTTACCTGATTTACCTATTTTTAAAAGGAGATTTCACTTGATTCTTTACAGTTTTAATGCTTTAAGTGATTTACTGCCTCGTATAGAATTACCTTGTGAATTGGTGTGTTTTCATGCCTTCGTTGTTATTTATTATTATTACTCACTGGGTCGGAGTACTCACATTACGTCATGCACCATGTGTGCGGATTCAGGCATAGTAGAGTCCACACTTGAGCACTGATTCCTTCTTGACCAGGCAGCGATTTGGAGTTTCGAGTTAGCTGTTGACGTCTGCGACCCCTTGTCTCCCCTATCTTACCTTATTTAAGTTTTCTTCAGACATTTGTATCGGATATTATATTTTGTAGATTGATTGCTAACTCTGCAAAAGCTCATTACTTGTGACACCTCGATTTGAGCTGTGTCGGGATGTTATTCTTTGCTATTATCGATGTTTCTGTATTCATAAATGTGTTACACATGTTTTGGATTTGTTAATGTTAATTACATGTTAACAGAGGTGTTTACGTTGTTCTGGCTGGCTTTATCTTCACGAGAGGCGCCATCACGACTGGATGTAGGTTTAGGGTCGTGACATGAGTATGTTGACAAACGTCAAATAAATAATATATGCATGGAAAACAATCATGTTGAGAAGGAATCGAGGATTGAGCAAAAAGAATGCAAACTTAAAGAGGTGCAAGTAACTATGGCACAAGAGGAAGATGCTCTTCTCTAAAAAGTAGAGAAGCAGTCAATAAAAAATAATTGGAGCTGGAGACAGGTGCATTAGCCATTGGGTGTTAGTGATAAAGTGCATCAAAAAGTGGAAGGCAATTGCTTCAAAAAGTTGAGTATTGGTAATAAAGTGGATCAACAAGCATTGGACACTAGTGCTTCAGAAAAATTAGGTATTTGTAACATAGTGCATCAATGGGTATTGTAGACATGTGCTTCAACAATCGGGTGTCAATGACAAACGGAATCAACTGTAGTCGAAGACATATGCTTCAATAAAATTAGGTTTTGGGACAAAGTGCATCAGCGGGAGTTGAAAACAACTGCTTCAGGAACATTAGATATTGATGACAAAGTTCATCAACGGGAGTTGAATATAATCGCTTCAACAAAATTGGTTGTTGGTGACAAAGTGCACTAACATGAGTTGAAGACAAGTCCATTAACAAAATTGAGTGTTGGTTAAAAGTGCATCAATATGTGTTGAAGACAAGTGCTTTAACAAAATTAGGTGTTGGTTGCAAAGTACATCGATAAGGGTTGGAGACACATGCTTCAACAAAAGTAGAAGATTAGAGAGAAGTGCTCCAATACAACAAAAGCCGTATATAATTTTGAATTATGAGAGAATGTTGTAAAATAAATTCAGAGTAGTAGTAGGAAACCGATTTGCTTTAGGATTTGATATTTTCAAGTTTATTTAACTCATGTCTAAAGAGATTTGTAATAACAATTGATATAGGAATAGGCTTTTCGATTTCTAGTTGAAATAAGTTCCATAATATTGTAAATAGGGGTATCAATAACTTATTTTATGTGTGAAAAATTGTTAGAATAATTGTGGAGAGCTTTCAAAGATTTAATGCAATAATTATCCTTCACTGAACTTTTTATTCATTTTCTCAAACTAAAAAAATCATCGAGCTTTTGCTTTGTGAATATGCTATATATTTCAGAAAACTAATATCCCTAAATTCATGAATCAAGAGACGATTTTAAACAACTTGGAGGCAACTCCATGCCGGTAGCTGTCCCATGGGCATTATCACACGATGAGATAGCGGGTCCACCAGCGCCATTGTATACCAAATTGATTTCATTAAGGTTGATTCCCTGGCAAGCAAATAAAGCACTGCAATTCAAAGTAACAGCTTCCACTGAACTTGAAGTTTCTCTTATGTCACGTCCTTGACTTGCACTGAGCTCGCCTACGAAACAAAGGAGAGTGTTTCCATCATGTTGGTGGAGATGCTCATGTGAATGCCGTCGGTGTTAGGGCTGTCGCCTGGTGCGGTTACGTTAACATGACTAAATGTCGCGTTATTGCACCTAAAGACGCCAAAATGGAAACTCTTGCTATTTATTGAGTTTATGTCGTGCACCGCCGCATTTTTGATAGAATCTAATTTCAGTGTCTGGTTCAAGTATAAAGAATATGGATTAGAAAGACACTATTAAGTTTTTTAATGACTTCACATTATAATTAAAACTACTAGTATTCAGTAACCACGTAAATGATAAAAGAGATTTTGTATTGTCACTATTTTTTGAATCGCTATACTTCTATGATTAGACAAGAGGGGTTGCTCTGATGGTAAGCAATCCCTACTTTCAACTGAGAGGTTGTGAGTTCGAGTCTTCCCAAGAGCTAGGTGGGAAGTTCTTGGAGGGAAAGATGCCGGGGTCTATTTGGAAACAACCTATCTACCCAAGGGTAGGGGTAAGGTCTGCGTACACACTACCCTCCTCAAACCCCACTAAGTGAGATTATACTGAGTTGTTATTGTTGTTATATTTCTATGATTGAGGAATATTGTAAATGCACTTTTATAGTGAAATTGAATTTAATCAAATTATCGATATGTCAAATATACAAATAAGTTTATTCAAAATAAAAATATATCAGAATAAATTAGACAAAAATATAAAATAACATAAAATTTATACAAAATGAAGCTTACGATAGGAAGGGTTGGGCAGTTAGATTTCTTGGAAGTATCAAAATAAGGCCAAGCTGAAGCCCCTTGTCCATCTAAAGTTCCACCTCCTTCAATCTCTAAGTCATTTACAAATTGAAAGGAAATCCAAGTCGAATTGCAAAATAGAGAAGGATCTGTTGGAGCTTAACACCCCCTTGGATTTGGAAGGTCATGGATCCATTGCATGGTCCAATAAAATTTGCAGCATATACCACGTATTCCCCTGAAGGTATCAAGAATTTGGCTGTTCCACTACATTAGCATGCATCCTTCCAAGTACTCAAGAATACCTTCCAAAATAAACCTTTAAATTAATGATAGAGACTTAATTAGATAATTTAGACACTGAATATGCAGTCATGTAGGCAAAAAGGATGATGTTACACATGCAATAATGACTTTTGAATAACAATATCACCTTTTTATTTTCTAATTTTTTCTATATTTTGATCGACTTCCTTCTTTTATTCCTCCCAAAAGGCTTTCCACTCTGCTCCCTTGATGATTCATGCCCACAAACTCACGGATGGGAGTGAGGTGCTTATTATTTAAGCAATCTTCTCTTGTCTTATACCTCATGCTTCAGCATGTAACACATACATTTCATATGATTTTATATGAAATAAAACTCCTTTCTGTAAAATTTGTGCAACAAAACGCATAAGCGGAAAATTCACCTGTTAATTAATCTTTAATTCAATTGTTTTTTGTGTAATAAAATATAACCGCACATTCTAGTGAAATAATGATCTAATGCTACTACTTGTGTACTTACAAACATAAAATATTCATATGAAACATAAACTGACATTAGACATAAGGAAAAACTTGTCTATTTGGGAGTTATAATATTTTTTATGCCAAATATGAAAGGAAGTGTGCTAATATATAGTTTTACTCGTGTGACGGTATGAGTTTGTCAATATTTTTCATCCGTCTAGAATTTGTGCAAGAATTAATACGATAGATACATTTAAATTTAAAATGGCTGGTTCTCACATTACTATCATCCGTCTTTCCATCTGCTTTAGCACCATAGGATTGGACATTGAAGAGCTTATCCTCTGCACTACTGCACCCAAGAATAAGGCCTAATACAAAGGCTATCCCGAAACTAGAAATTGAAGCCATTTATTTGTTTCGTTTCTTTTTTACATTCTTCATCACTTGCCTTTATATGCAAAGTGCAAACTACAATGTAAAAAGGAGTTTTCTTTCCGCTCTGGTTTCACCCTTGCATTTCCTTATTTATGCTTCCTTTACCTCAAAAATAAAAATCTTTTGCATTCTTTAATTTATTATTTGAAGTTAGTTTTCGAATTCAGGATTTCTTTCGGTGTCTCTCTAGTTTATAAATTATTTCGATGACACGGGTGATACATTTTTGTATCTTTTATTGTAACGACACTGCTATTTGTTTTGTGTATTTCTGTCATGTTTCCCTACTTAATATTTTTCTTGTGTCTATTTGTGATTTTGTAATTTACCGGGGCAGCTACTTTAGCTTGGTGGAGGTTTTAGAGGGATTTGAGACACTTCTTATTTAGAAGCTTAAGTAGTATGAGTTGGCGAGGTTTAATGTTTGTGTAAACGACTTCAGACTGGTGTTTTAGTTATTCCAATGGATTCGGATAGTGATTTTGGACTTACAACGAAATTGGATTTGGAGGTCCCGAAAATATGTTGGCTCTATTTATCGGAAATAAGCAATTTGTAGGTCTGGATAGTTCATAAGTTTAGCAGAGAGTTGGCTTTAGTTATATTAGAGTCTGATTATAATTTCGGAAGATGGTATATTTTTGATATATCATTTGGAACTTGTGCATAATTTGGGTTGAAAGAGAATTCATTAGAATTAAATAGGATGCTTGGTTTCAAATTGGATGTTTTTGAACTTAAGAGAAGGATTTGATTATCCATTCTTGATTTTAATATTAGCTGTGTTGTTCTGAGAATTTGGATAAGTTTGGATTAGGATGTGACTTCGATTGGCTAATTGGAATGTGTGAAAAGTGATGTATGTGCGAGATGACACGCATATGTGCGGGGTGCTAAGTATAATTTAGATAAGATAAAGCTTAGTTTTGTATTATGCCTTGTTTTGAGTACGTGCTTCCTATAAGTTGTTTTTATAATCATTTGTATAATTACATGAGTTTCTCGAATAATGGTACAGTATCATGCATGCTTTGATTCTCTATTCGAGCATGATACTTATTATTTTTTAACGTATTCGCCTAATCTGAGTCATGGTTGTACTTTGCGCATGCATATATTTTAGAATATTATTTGCCACAGTCCAGGAGTATATGATTTGATACCCGTATTCATATACATATATCATTTAATTATTAGATTTGATTCAGACAGTGTATTGTAATTTTATACTCGTACTCATATATTAAAGCTCATGACTCAGTGTTATAGTTTTTGGGGGATTTATGCATTGACTAGTTTCTTATTTGTGGTTATTTGGCTTCACATTCAATTATTATATATCTTATAATTGAAATTGTATTATTGTATAGTTATTGAATTTGCTAGTAAGTGGGTTACGGACCATCACGATCAGTGAGGGTTTTGGATAGTGATAAGTTGGTAAAACGTCCTATGTTCATAGGTTCCGCGGATCATGAAAAAGTCCAGTAGAATCTTGTGGATCGGTATAGAGACGTCTATTTTTATCAACGAGGGCTCATTCTTCGAGTTTAGCTAAGTAAGAACGAGTACCCAGGCCAGAGCCGTGAGAGGCTACTCCGAGGTAGAGGTAGGGGTAGAGCACCTGCCATGGTTAGTGGCTCTACTAGAGCAACCACATTAGAGCTACCAGTAGCTCGTGTTGAGGAGATCTTTCTTGATAATGTTGAGACAGTACGACCAGACGAGGCTAATATAACAATCCAATTGATTATTTTGAGAGTAATAGTCCCAACCCCCTAATTACAGCTTTCCCCGTATCTTTTTATGCTAAAGTGACTTGCTAGAAGTTTTTGTTTGTTGTTTTAGAGTTATTTGGGATACTTATACTTAGCCCCTAAAACGGAAGCTTAAGTCTTACGATTTTGACCTAAGTCGAAACTGTGTGAAGACGACTACCGAATGGAGTTTGTCAGTTTTGTTAGCTTTTCTGTTGGGTCATTTTTCACTAAGGAGCTTGTGCAGATTGTGAATTGGAAGCATGTAGCTCATTTAGGCTTAAAGTGGTGAAAGTCGATTTTTTTTGGAGATTTTGATAGGAAGTGGAATTTTTTATATCGTTGTTAGATTCCAATTCTAGAAGTTGGAATAGTTCGGTAATGTCGAATATATCTTGTGTGCAAAATTTGAGGTCAATTGGATGTGGTTTAATATATTTCGGCATTAATTGTAGAAGTTTGAAGTTTCAAAGATCATTAAGTTTGAATTGGAGGGTGATTCGTGTTTTTAGTGTTTGGTTGATGTGATTGGAGGGGTAGACTAAGTTTATATGGTGTTATAGAACTTGTTGGTATGTTTGTTTGAGATCTCAATGTCTTCGGGTGAGTTTCAAATGCTTAACGAAAAGAAAATTGACTTGTGCTTTTACTGATTTTTTCAAACTTCTGATGCTTTCGCACTTGCGATGGGGAGACCGCAGGTTCGAGATCAGAAATATGTAAGGTAAATTAGAGAAGAGGATTTGGCATAAGTGACCAGGGGTCACAGATACGAGGGTAATTGTGCATCTGCGATGCTCGCAGAAGCATTTAGCGACCCGCAAGAGTGGAGAAGACCACAGAAGCAGTCCAATATCTGCAGGTGCGCACACGCAGGGGTGGACCTTTTATCACAGAAGCGAACCGCCCTTTTAAGTCATTGCTATACCTGCTATGGACTTTCCGCATGTGCGAGTGGAAGCCCGCAAGAGCAAAATTGCTGGGTAGAAAATGGCCAAGTTCAAGGGTTTTATCCAATTTTTAATTTTTGGACTTTGAGAGCTCGGATTTGGGCTATTATTTGGGAGATTTTGAGAAGAAGCTTTTGAGTAACGATTCTTAATTCATTTATGGTTATTTCCACTAACCTATGGTTGATTTTATCTTTTAATTAAGGAATTTGATTGAGAATTTTGGGGAAAACGGGAGAAGTTATTCGACTAAGGTTTTTGAGTTTTGATATAGATTTTGACACGAATTTGGATAATGTTGGTATGAGTGAACTCGTGAGTGAATGGTTGTTAATATTTTATAACTTTTACCCCATTCCACGATGTGGGCCCAGGTCGACTTTTTGGGGAATTTTTTGAATTTCTTGTTTAAGCCTTGAT
Source organism: Nicotiana benthamiana (assembly GCA_034376525.1). Lineage (NCBI taxonomy): Eukaryota > Viridiplantae > Streptophyta > Magnoliopsida > Solanales > Solanaceae > Nicotiana > Nicotiana benthamiana. Next base: position 65,219,784 of record CM067325.1, read on the forward strand.
TAAATTAATTATATTAGTTTCTTGTAGTTATATTTATTGTATATAATTGCTTTTGGCTAGATTTGGGCCATTAAGAGTCAGGTATTCGTGGAAAGGTAACTGTTACAAATTGACTGATCTTGGTTCGAGATAAGTGGCTTGCCTAACCTAATTTGGGGGTACTCACCTTAGGATTTTGTACTGTTGTGATATGTGAGCCCCGACCACGTGAGGTTACGAGTGTGTACACGGGCTATTTGTTGAAAAAATATGGTTTTCATTAAGTAATACCATATTTTATCTTAATTGAGTTATATCAGCATGTGTAGTTATCCTGTTTAGCCTAGTATAACATGTGTATGTTTCTTAAATGCTTATTTGAGCACTATGCAGCATGCTTAGTTGATTTCCTCCTTCTTACTTGACTTGCACTTAATCTAAGCTGTAGGATTTCTTAATGTAGCTGTTATTTCTGTTGTTTGAGCTACATGTTTACTTTGAGGCTACAGGACGATAACCCGGAAAATACCCCTGCATATTTACTTTGGGACTATGGGACATTATCCCGAAAGACTCCCTGCATATCTACTTTAGGACTACAGAATGGAATCCCCGGAGACCCCCCGCATATTTAGTTTGGGGCTACAGAACGATAATTTGAGAGACACCCCTGCACATTTTCTTTTGGGACTACAAGACAGTATCTCGAAAAATCCCCTATTGTTTTATTCATGTGTACTGTATTATTATTCATTTGTGATTTCTTCTTTGTTTAATTCCAGTCTCTTATTATACTACAATATTTTATGCTGCACTATTTATTATATATACATAGGTAAGGTCCTGACATGACCTCGTTACTTCTCGACCAAGGTTAGGCTTGGCATTTACTGGGTACCTTGTAGTGTACTCATGCTACTCTTTTGCACATGTTTCGTATGCAGATCTAGGTATCTACTACATCTGCCTCGCTAATAGTTGCGTACTTACTACTGCTCCAAAGACTTGAAGGTACATCTGTCAGCATCCGCAGACCTCATAGTCCCTATCTATCCTTTTTTTTATGTTGTTACTTATTTACTTCTTCTAGTACTGATTTATAGAAACCATTAGATGAACTCTTAGAAGGTTGTGGCTTATGATGTTCCGGGTTTTGGAAAATTACTGCATATATTCAATAGTCGGTTATTCTACATACCGAGCGGGGTTTATATCAGCTATTTTATTATTTATTGCAGTTAGTTATTAGATTTATGTTTTCATTTTTTATTATTCCATAAATATTAGGCTTACCTACTCGTAGAGACTAGTTTCCGTTACGACATCTTATGGAAGCAGATTTGGATCGTGATAGGTTGGTATTATAGAGCCCTAGGTTCATGGGTGTTGTGAGTCACAAACAGGTTTAGTAGAGTCTCGTGGATCCGTACGAAGACGTATGTACTTATCTTCGAGAGGCTATGGAACTTTTAGGAAAAATTACACTTCTTTTTGTTCCTAGTCTTGCGAAATTATTTCCTTCGAAATTCTAAACTTCTATCTTCAATAGTTTCACAAATGGCGAGGACACGTAACACAGATCAGATGACCAGGCACTTACACCCCTTGGTAGAGCCTCTAGAGGTACGTAATTCCCTGTTTATTATGTAGGTAGACCCTGGGGGATGCTGAAGTCAAATACTCACACCTAGAAAAATTAGCTCTTGTGTTAATAAGTGCATCATAAAAATTGAAATCTTAGTTTCAATGCCACCGTATTTGCATTTTAGCAACATACCCCTTCCGAAACATATTGCATAAGCCCGAACTATATGGGAGATTGACCAAATAGGCCATCCAGTTCAGGGGCAATGATATCGAGTATCAACCCCGAATAGTTATCAAGTCCCAAATTCTGGCAGATTTCGCGACCGAGTTCTCACCCTTCCTCGTGCCTGAGGTAGAGAAGGAACTTTTGCTAAAAGCAGGCACATATTCCGGGGTGTGGACCCTGTTCATAGTAGTGCTCAAACTTAAGAGGATCCAAACTCGTTATAGTCCTAAAGCCGCCTTTTAGTGGCATAATAACGCAATCTATAGGAACTGCAAGACTGACTAACAGCGAAGCCGAGTATAAAGCTATGATTGCTGGTCCGGAATTGGCCAAAAGCCTAGGATCTGAGGTCGTCGAAGCAATATGCGATTAACTCTTTGTCGTAAGTCAGGTAAATGGGAGCTTCGAGGTTCGAGAAGATAGGATACAATGGTATTTGGGAAAAATCCAAGTCACATTACATTGTTTCAAATAATGGACCATGGTCCACATACCTCAAGAGAAGAACAACGAGGTTGATGCCCTCGCAAGCCTGGGATCACTCGTTGAAGATGATGACCTACTCTCCGAGGCTGTTCTCCAACTAATAAAATCAGTGGTCAAGGAAGGTCACATCGAGATTATTTCCACAAGCCTAACATGGGACTGGAGAACTAAATATATTGATTATTTGAAAGATGGGAAACTGCCCTTGGATCTGAAGGAATCAAGGGCCCAGCGAACCAAAGCAGCCTGGTCACCACTCGATGAAAACGAGATTTTGTACATAAGAACATTTGATGATCCCCTAGCAGTATGTCTGGGACCGGGAGACACAAATTATGTACTCGGAGAAGTTCACGAGAGTACTTGCAAAAACCACTTCGACGCTGATTCCTTATTCCGAAAGGTAATCAGGGCATGTTACTAGTGGGACAACATGTAAAAAGACACCAAGCAATTTTTCCAAGTGCGACAAATGCTAGAGATTTGCCCCTATAATTCACCAACCCAGTGAACAACTTTGGTCTTATCATTGTGGCCGTTCATTAAATAGGGAATGGACATCGTTGGACCTATAGCAATAGCACTTAGTAATGCTAAATTTACTTTATTTATGACTGACTGTTTATCAAAATGGTGGAAGCGCGAGACTTTTAAAAGATAAGAGAAACAGGCGTCATTGACTTCATCTTGGACCACATCATATGCTGATTTGTTATTCCTTCTGAGATAACATGTGATAATGGAGGTCAGTTTATCAGAAGCAAAGTAACTCAGTTCCTCGAGGATCATAAAATCAAGAGAATCCTGTCGATGCCCTACCACCCATGTGAAAATGGTCAGGCCGAGTCTACAAACAAAACCATAATCCAAAACTTATAAAAGAAGTTGGAAAGCGCCAAGGGAAGTTGAGAGAAATATTGCACGAAGAGCTATGGGCATACACCAAAACCCAAAAATCAAGAACATGGGAAACACCTTTCTCCCTAGTACACAGTGTTAAGGCTTTGATACCATTAGAGGTCCGCAAGCCAAGCACTAGAGTCTGACACACCACTGAGAGTTCAAACAACATGGAAATGTCTACGCCTATAGGATGAAAAGAAAGAAGCCTAACTATTCCGAATGGCCGCCAAACAAAGGATCAAAAGGTATTATAATAGGAGATCAAACCTTCGACACTTTGGAGTCGGAGACTAGGTTCTAAGAAAGGTCACCCTCAGTACTAAAAACCCTAATGAGGGGAAGCTATGCCAAAATTAGGAAGGACCGTACCATGACCTCGTAGTAATCAAAAAAGGGTCCTACAAGCTCGGTACCATGGAAGGTGAACAACTTCCGAGAAATTGGAACATATAATTGCTTAAATGATACTACTAATAAGATTTCCAATGGAAGATTTTGAAACACCATCCAGCTCGAAGGTCTTAGGTTTCAATTGCATGCGTTGTACTATTTTCCTTCGATCGGGTTTTTTTCCTTGAAGGGTTTTACAAGCAAGTTTTTTAATGAGTCAATATCTATATGCTACCTAAGGAGGACTCAACAAGTATTCAAGCCTTCTCTATCAATAACCCTCGAATACTGGGGGCATCCCCCCAAAACCCGGAAAGTCACCTCCCCGAAGAATGTAAAACGGTCAAACGAATCATGTACGTATAGAATAACCGAGCTCCAAATAGCAAAACGTGTATACTTGTATCAAGTAATCAAAGTATACTCTCCAAAGCATTTCCTATCATAAAGAAGCTCAGTATTGTTTCAAAACAAATGGCCTAGAGCCAAAAAAGGTCCCGAATACTTAGGGCTATCATCATTAAATAAAAGCCGCTCGACCCCCAAGTCAGAGCTTCAAGCTCATAAGCCCTTTATGAGGCAACATATGGATCAAAAAAACGGCTCCAAAAGCCAAAAATGTCCCAAACACTCGGGGAATGGCATTGAGAACTCAAGGTCACATGACCTCCGGGTCGAAATCTCAATAATCGTAAGCCCTAAATGAGGTAATACAAAGTTTACAAGTAATGGCTCCCGAGTCGAGAAATCCTCGATGACTCGACGACTGCCGTCAATCGCCATCTCCATTGACTTATCAAAGCCCGAGGCCATATGACCACATGCGGGCACCCTCGATCTCATATGACATGTATAAGGCAGCAACAATATCTGTAAGAGCTCAAAAAAGACATGAACCGCACTTGTACGAAGTGACAATAAATCTAAGACCTCAAGCAAGGTGATTGTACTAACTGATAATATTTGTAAGACTTCAAGCAGTGCATGAACCATACTTGTACAAAGTAGCAAAAACTATAAGACCTCAAAGTCATGAAAAACTTGTAAGACCTTACTAAAGTCATAAACCTGATCTCAAAGTTAAGGGTATATATTGAACTAGTAAGACCTCTAAAAGGCATACCCTCGATATAAACGCCAAAACTACTTCACTCGAGGACTGAAAGGCTCTGGCCAAACATAGATGACTAAGGTCACAAGGTTGCACCAGCAAAACTAATGCGACTCGGGGATGTCTGGCTGTCACTATAAAATCACATGCCTTCAATTACATTGAATATACTTCGAAAAGAACCAGTTAAACAAACTACCCTCGAGATAGGCAAAAGAGCTTCAACCACGTTTTCTCCAAAATACAAGTTTCGAGATACTAAGCCACCAAACCAAACCTCTCAAGGTTCTCGATCATCACCATATAATGACTCATAATCAAGGTTTTTGTCAAAATGTTGAAGAGTCAGGCAAACACAATTCCAAAGAAATCCTTAACGAGGAAAAAATAAAGCATGTATTAGAGGTCACATCGACCCAAAGCATAAGAGCTACTGATGCGAGCTTATATAAAAGGTCATACCAACATAAAGTGTAAGAGCTACTGATGCCAGCTTATATAAAAGGTCGTACCGACCTAAAGCGTAAGAACCACTATCGCCAGCCCATACTAGAGGTTGCATCGACCCAACGCGTAAGGGTCTAAGGGCCATCTTTAAATTCGAAAAGCTTGAGGGTCAAATGAGCTCGAGTTGAAACCGACCTGGAGACTGAAACCAATATATTTAACTAAATATACCTGAGAGCAAAAACATAAGAGCTCAAACTCCGGCATAAACTAAGAGGTCATACCAACCTAATGCGTTAGAGCCACTTTTGCAAGCACTTAAATCAAAGGTCGCACCGACCCCACATATAAGAGCCAAGTCTAACCCGAGAAAAGTTGGGGACTAGCCATTGAGCACTACGAGTCGCTCAATAATAGCAAAACCCGAGGGTCTAATCCAAGGTCTAAGATCTTGGATCTTTTATCAAAAAATGTCACATACTATTCCCAAAGGCAAAGGGGAAAAGAAGTGATAAAAAACAAAAAGCATTTTTATACATATTGCCCGCAGAGGTAAGTTTACAAGGCCATTAAAAAGCCATACAAAGTAGTAGCCAAATAGAACCCAATCTATCATCGAGCCTGCATCTTTGACTGCTCCGCCGGAGGTTGTTCCCCAATGGTTCCGGCTGCTGTCACACCTCCCTTTTTTTTTACACACCGCCCGAAGGTAATATATAAGGGGGTTTTTCCAATTTAAGTGACATTATTTAAAATAAAATTATTTATTTATTTTTTGTTCAGAGTCGCCACTGGGATAGGTTTGGTTTTTGGTGTCCCAAGTCATTGGTTTATTTTAAATTCCAAATCGAGGAAAATTCGAATTTTCTTGTGAAGTCTGCGAACCAGAAATTCAGAATAAGGAATTCTGTTAACCCGAAGAAGGTGTTAGGCACCCCCGTAGTTCTAGCATGGTCTCTTAAACTATTATAATTGGCTTATTATATGATTTTGACACATGTTTCATCCTATTGTATATTTTATATCATTAGCCGCTTTTAATTATTTTTAAGAAGATTTCAACGTCATCTAAAATGCGTCTTTGGACCACGCACTTGAAATGCACCTGCAGTCCGAAACACATTTTATTCAACGTTGTTGAGATTTGGATTTGGATCACATGAAATGCAGACCTGAGTTTAGGAAGGTAATATTATTAAAATAATGCGCCTAAAGCAACTACGCATTTAAAATTTGTGAGGGCCATGGAAACTTTGCTAAATGGCATGCCTCTAATTCTAAGGATTTTAAAAAAAATAATTAAATGAGGCCCACGTATTTTAAATTTTTTTTGGTGCGGCACACCTCAGTTATTCCAACCAAAGATTTCCCAGTTCACTCGTGAGGGGCATCAATTAAATATTTATCTACCATAGCTCTCCTCAATTACTAACATATTCTAAGTAATGCCATATAAAAAGTTAGGTCTCTCTTTCTTGTGTCCTTAATTCCAACATCCGGGCGAGCTTGACAAAAGAGGCTTTGCATTGAACAAGAAATCAAACTTGGTTATTTAAAGAAATGGGCCTTGTGCAAGATTCGGCATTAAAGCCTAAATGCAGAAATGGGCATGCCTAGCAGAAGGGACCTGTGCTTCAGATTTGCAGCTTCATGGCCCAATTATTTGAGGGCTAAAGAGGAGAATGAAGACAAGACCCAAGTTGGGTCTCTACCCTTAATCAACATCAGAAATGTGAAAAGGAGGCTCACCATGGAACTCCAGCCCATCACTAACATGATTTTTAATAGAATAATTACTAATTATGAACTCAACTCTATCATGTTCCAAACACTGGGTCCAAAGCAACACTCTAAATACATGCTCCTTATGCTTGCAATCGATTTCCAAATAGCTTCAAAAACAATTATAAAACACCAAATTTACTTAAACCCTTGCTTATTCCATATGAATGACATATAGAAATTCGTGGAGTGACCTAATTAATAAACATGAATCTAAACCTTAAACTCGCAAATGAATATGCTTACAAAACAGATTTTGTGCAAATAAATATCCATACAAGCCAACACATAACATTTCCATGCATTCAAATAGATATCAAGACTAAAACTCACTGATCTTCAGCAGAAACTAAACAAATTCTGTAATCCAGAACACGAAATCAAAACTAAAGTTGAATAGTTAAAGACTATGGTCCATTTGTCATACAACACCTATAGAACCTGCTTGTACACCTTTTAATCATGTTATTTAATATTGAAACTAAACAGTTAACTAACAACACTAGTCTAGTTTTATAACATGCAAGTAACAACTTACTTAACACCTATCATTATAGACCTATTACATGATATAAAACAACAAAAGAAATAGAGACAGATTGAGTCGACTATAGCTTGTATTCAATTAAATCCACTGAATTACATAATCAACACTTAGTCATTGTTCATTGGGCTAAGAAGGATATCTGGAAAGCAAAAATGAGAGAGAAGTGAGAAGATCAGTAGTAAGCAGCAGCAAATAACCCAGATTCAACAACCTACGGTGAACAACCCATGACAGACCAATGGAATAGTTGAAGATTATTAGAAAAACTGATTTCAAACCCATGCTTAAACCATATTTTTGTTCACAGATGTACAAGTTCAGTGATTTTTCAAAACTCTAAGTTCCGTATATTCAAAGAACCCAATCGAGCAACCGGAACTAATTCCAACTTTCAAAAAATACCAAGTTCAATCTATTCTCACCCCAAGTGACTCAAAATTGGTTCAGAAGTTGAAGAACTCAAAATTGCAGATAAAACATTAATGAAACTGTGTTTCTGAAAATTTCTTCGCTACTTTCTCTGATTTGTTCAAAGTTTTCTATACTTTTCCTTTAATATCTCGAAATTCCTTCTTCAAGATCTAAATTCCCCACTGAAATCTGATTTTAGCTTCCCTTAGTAATGCCTTTATAGGCAAGCTATTAGGGCAACAATAATAGATTTTTTTCCCCTTAATCCTTTTTCAACTTTTATTTTTACTACTTGGTCCCTAAATTATTTTCTTGTTGGACAAGCAAGTGTATTTTCAACTTCAAAGAAGCTTCCTAAGGCATTTATTGAAAGATTCCCTAACTAATCTACCCGAATTACCCATTAGTTACCATACAATTACCCCTCAAACAGAATAAGGTCAAATTGACCCAAGGCAAACAAGACATTAGCCTTTAACCAAAATGAGTTAATTTCTTTCTTTGGGCTTTCCAAACGAGTCTGTATTTCAAAAATGAAAACCAAACAATCTTCACAAACCTTTAAAAATGACCAATAGAATTTTAATATCAAAGTGGACCTTTGAATTAAATAGTCCATTTATACCAGAACTAAAAGAAAACTAGACAAACTAAAACAAAATTAAAGGAAAGAAAAAGTAACGACTAACCTAGATAAAAAAGATGCATGCAAAGGTGTTTTTGATAAAACAAACCAAGAAAAGATAAACATGTATAGCAAAGAACTAGAATGAAATCAAAATGATAAAATAATCATGCAAGACCATTAAAATGAACGAAAATACCTAAAAAGGAAGGCCAACCTTGAAGTTCTTCTTTAAATTCTCGATTCCGACCAAAAGGGGTCTCGATCATGTGTTCTCAGATGAAAACACATGACCAAGGTCCGTTTTGGTCCTAATCTGCCCACTTTGGACCTTGACGTTTAAAAATCTCAACTTCAAATTGATATTCGACGAGTTCGGGAGGGGGGGGGGGGGGAGGGGAGGGGTTTCAAGGGAAAAGAATGATAGATTTGGGATGAGGGAAGCATGGTGATCCTTTGGTGTTAGTTTGGTGTGATTGGTGGTTGCACCGCCACCGGAAAAAACAAAGGCGACGTTTGGGTTCCAAGTTTTGATCCAATATTTGAGCAGTTCTAGCCGGATTTAAGGTTAAAGGAGTGGGTATTCGGGAGGAGGGAGTCGAGGGGATTATTTGGTTTTAATTTGGTGGTGATTGGTCGTCGGCCACCGCCGTGGGCGATTTTCGGCGGGCGGTAGGCGACGTTATTTGGGTTCTCTAAAGTGTGTGTGAGAGATGATTGGGGGGGGGGGGGGTAGGCAGGGTTATTTGGACATATAATTATTTATTAACTCCCTAGTTCGAGATCATTGAATTGGTGAGATCCAACGGTCGAGATTCAAGGAGCAAAAAATGGAGTCGTTTGTTTATAGGGGAGGTGCTGGACCAGGTCATTGATGGGTTTGGGCCGAGTTTTGGAGGGTTTGGACAGGTCTGAAGGTGTGGTGGCCCAAAATTTGTTTCTTTTTATTCTTTTTCTCTTTAAAAAACCCTTTTTCTCTTATTTTCTTCTCTTCTTTTTCATTTTTAGATTTTTATTAATTTACAAATTAAAATAAAACTTGAGTTAATTCTAAAACTAAATTAATAAACTAATTGCTTCTTAAAAATTCATTAAGTCCTAAATTAAAAGAAAACTATAACAAATTTGAAAATTAAAGAGTTAAAAATGAAAAATGAACTATTGTTCTTATTTTCACCTATTTTTGTAATATTGATTAACTAATTATCCTAAATATATAAAATTGGATCCTAAGTATAAATGCAACATATTTTATATTTTTAATGAATTAAACAAAAATTAAATATGCACATAAAATGCAGACAAACAAAAAAAAAAATGTAGTAATTCCTAAAAATAAATAATTAAAAAGGAAAAATTCTCATTTTGGAAATTTTGTAGGAGTAATTCATGCATGGCAAAAATCACGCGCTCAAAACTGTCCCTCTTTGCGCGGAGACACGAAAGGTTTTCAGGCAAAGATAAAATGAGCAACTATGAGGGATTTTTTCTAGCTTGACACTCTATGAGAAGCATTTTTTGAAAAGTGTCTGACCGAACCTTGCTTCAACGGTTGCCTACATATTCTTGGCTATAAAGGAATCATGTCATCGTAGTTCAAGAAGTTTTAGTAGCTGGGACTACCGGGAAGCTGATTTCACTGTTGTTGCTGCTGCTACTTCTTGCTGACCTCCTTATTACACAAAAAAGAAAAATCAAAACCTAAGCTAGCTAGGCCTATCAACTACGAGTTACTAGATTCCTCTCTATAAATCTCTTGAAGCTTGATCTTGAGTCTTAGCAGGTTTTTGCTGTGGACTCCGATCTGATTCTTGATACTCGTCAGCTGCAGGTGCTGGTTCTTTCTTCATCTTTTGGATCAAAGTGGGCATGCGAAGCGTGGGACATTAATCGCATTCATAAGAAGTCTGCATCTTTGTCTGCTTAAGCATTTTGAATTCACTTCTTTTTTGTTCTTTTTCTTCTTTTCTTTATTCTGGACTGAGGCTCATTCTTTTGGTCACCTAGGATGCGGTGCTTTGAGGTAGAACCTATTCAGACTCCAAAACAAACAAACGAACAAAATTTTTCTACTCCAGTTTTCACTAGTAAAATTTTGTGAGTTATTTATGATAATATTGTGAACTTATTCTCTTTTTCTTTTTTTCACTTTTTCAAATAAAATAAGAATCGTGTCTATCTAATAGGGAAAATATCAGGAAATGGAGACCTATATCTATAAATTCAACTCAGTGGTTACAGCCCTAATATTGGTAAAAAACGACTACGGAATAGAGGCCCTATGTCTAAAATAAACTCAGCTCGAGGATTGGAGCCTTTATATTGGTAAAAAAGGTGACTAGGAAACAGAGGCCCTATGTCTAAAACTCGGCTCAGGGATTGGAGCCCTAATATTGGTAAAAGGCGACTATGGAATGGACGCCCTAGGTCTAAAAACTAAACTCAAGTATTAGAGCCCTAATGTTGGTAAAAAAGTAACTAGAATGAAAGCCCTATGTCTAAAACAAAATTTGGGGCCCTAATGTTGGAAAAAAATGTAAAACAATTGGGGTTTTAAATCCTAAGCTATCATTTTGTTTTGGATTTCTCTTTTTATTTCACTCTTTTTTTTTATATAAAAATGCAGGAAAGAAATTGGAGGAAACTTCCCATTTCGGATTGTTACTGCAAAGCTATTTCTAGCACTTGCGCATTCTTTTTCCTTTTCTGGTTGCGCCTGCTTTTGCGTGTGTGCTTTGGGCTACACTTGTTGCAATTTTTCAAGAAAAGAACAATTGTTAGTTTGAAACAGTGGCTGGTTTTGTAGCCTTGATTGTCTCGATCACTCGATCTCGGCCCAACCCTTTGTTGAGATCCTCCGCTGCTTGCTGGTTTATCTGAAGATTGATCTCTCTTTCAAACCGAGGGGCTCAACTTTTCAAGCTTTCATGAGGGCTCGCCTGTGTGGGGCTTTGACCCTTTCACTTTGTTCAGCCTTTAAGGTTTTTTCCTTTGGCACTCATTCTTTTCAATAGCCTTGATTTAAGAGCACCAGCCAACATAGCCAGTCAAGATCAACTTGATGTGCCCGCTGAGGCTGAGTATTTCTTCGGCTTGTCTTTTGTTAAGAAGAACCCTATAAAAACCAATCTTTCCACCTTTTCTTTTTATTAGTTTCAGCAACAGAGTTAGACCGAAAGCGATTCAAGGTAAAGTAAACAAGAGGTAAGAAAATTTTTTTAAAGAGAAATGTCCCTTTCGGGATGGATAGAAGTACTTATTTGGGGTGCATGTAGACTTCAATAGATATGACATGCTTCTTGGACTAGATGCCCGACCTGCACAACTTTACCAACTGCTTATGAACTCCCACATTTCCAAATCGGTAAACCTTGTTAGGATTCCAATGGTGGTGAGGGGTGTTTTCTTTTCGATCGATGACACCCTTTGCGGCTTTTCGTCAATTGACCTCTCTCATTTCTCTTCTCACCATCACCTAATAGTGCTCTTTACGAGTTTTCACTAACCAGGCTCTCTCATTTTCAATTTCTCTGCTCATCATCACCTTATGGTGCCCGTACGTTTTCACTAATAAGACTCTCTAATTTTATATCTCTCATTTTGATTGTATCAAATCCAAGAAACTGTGTTCTCTAATTTCGAGACCTTTTGCTGATTGATCAGAAGGACCTGGTCAAGATTTGGGTATAAATATTATTGGATTACATTACGACTTTGGAACCGTTCAACGGAATCATCGACGAACCATTATATCATATGCCCCAGTTTCACTTTTTGGGAGAAATTGGATTTTTTATTTTGTTGTGACTGAATCCCAGAGAGAGGCTACCTACGTATCCTTTCAGAATCAAGTCAAACGTAGATTAGAAAAACTTTTTTTTTTGTTTTTCTTTTGTTTTTCTGTTTTGCTTTGTTTTCTCTTTCTTTCTTTTGTTTTGATGCTTGTTTTTCATTTTTTTCTTTCTTTTCTCTTTTCATTTTTCTTTCTCTTTCCTTTTCTTTTTTAATGATACTTCGTGTTCCAAAGAGGTAATTCAAAGAAGAGTAACCGGATTAAAGGATTTGCAAAAGGTTGATGGTGTTTGGGTAGCGAGAATGAAAGCCTTCGTCATCCCAATTAGATTGTGTTGTTGCTGCAAAAAGACTAAACATAGTACCTTTTCACTGCATCTGCATTCACAGCTGTTTCGGGATCATTTCCTTCGACGTCTCCAAAGTATAACGCGTTGCTTGGCAATGTCTTTCTGATGATATATTGGCCTTTCAAATTAGGAGATAATTCCTTTCGCTTCCTGATGATGGGGAAGAATGTGCCTTAACACGAGTTGCCCCACTACAAAATTTTTGGGCCGCACTTTTTTGTTGTATGCACGGGCCATTCATTGTTGGTATAACTGTCCATGGCAGATTGCAGCCACTCGCTTTTCATCAATCGGGGTAAACTATTCCAAATGGGTCTTGACCCACTCACTGTCTCCAATTTTAGCTTTAACAATGATTCGGAGAGAGGGTATTTTAACTTCCGTGGGTATTATGCCTTCAGTGCCATTGACCAAGAGGTATGGGGTCTCTCCAACCAATGTACGCACCGTAGTGAGATATCCCAATAATGCAGAAGGCAACATTTCATGCCACTGCCTGGAGCTCTGAATTATCTTTCTCAAAATCTTCTTGATGTTCTTGTTTGCTTCTTCGACAACACCATTGGCTTTAGACCGATAAGGAGTAGAGTTCTTATGCGTTATTTTGAATTGTACGCATATCTCCTCCATCAAATGACTACTCAAGTTTTCCGCATTATCTGTGATGATAGTAGCAGGAATAGCGACACGACAGATGAGATTGGAGTGCGCGAAGTCTACCATAGCTTTCTTGGTGACGGATTAGAGAGAGATGGCTTCAACCCATTTCGTATAGTAGTCAATGGTGACCAGTATGAATATGTGCCCATTTGAGGCTTTCAGCTCGATTGGCCCAATGACATCCATGCCCCAAGCAACAAATGGCCAAGGCGCTAACATGGGATGCAGTTTTTTCGGCGGTGTATAAATCAACTCACCGTGCACCTGACAGTGATGACACTTCCGGACAAAGCTGAAACAATCCTTTTCCATGGTTATCCAGTAATAGCCTGCTCGAAGGATTTCCTTTGCCAAAACATACCCGTTCATGTGTGGTCTGCATACTCCCACATGCACTTCATGCATGATTCTTCCAGCCTGTTCTGCGTCAACACTTCTTAACTAGTTGAGTTCCGGAGTTTTTTTTGTATAGGACATTACTGTCATACCTCTTTTTTTTCTATCCAACCCTATTACATGGCTGAGTTAGAAGAGTTTTTCCAATTAAAGTGACGTTCTGAAAATGAATTATTTATTATATAGAGTCGCCACTTGGAATTGAGTATTGGTGTTCCAAGTCTCCTTTTATTTGAATCCTCTTTCAAAAGGAAGGTTTGACTCTTAATTATGGTCTACGAGATAGAAGACTGAATAAGGAATTCTGTTGACAGAGGGAAAGGTTTAAAGCACCCCTCGAATCCCGTGGTTCTAGCACGGTCGTTTTTATTGACTAACGTAAGGCTTAAATCAATTCTTGACTATTTTTCTATTTTTATTGGTTATGGCTTATTTACTACCGCTTAATTAATTATTATATTTTATTAACTGTGTTCACCAAGATGCGGAACACACACAAGGTACTTCTTTGAAATTAAATATACACATGATTATAATGTTATATTAAATTTAAAGGCACCGAAATACGGAATGCGCACATGATCCTTTTATTATTTAAGCATATTAATCTAAGGTTCGAGTATAAACACATGGGTTAATATTTAAAGTACATCTAAAAGATTTAACCTATTTATTGTATTCATTCCTAAGCTTGAGATTATTGTGAAGGTCATGATCTACGGAAGAATATCTTTTTGAAAGAAAGACATTTTAGCCTTTTGGACCAAATATAACTATTACACAATTATAGAAAAAATGAGCCACTTTGATTTATTAACCAGTTCTCATGCAAATCTCTAGGACCAAACATTATTAATGTTAGTCTAACCTTTATAACCCCTTACTTTAGTAACTTACTACCTATTAAATCTAATATCTAATTTTAAACTAAATCAAAATTTTACTATGTTCATACAAGAGCTGCATAACTCATTCAAGATACCAAAGCAATAAATATTGAGGAGATGTATATTTCAGATGCGAATTCTATTTAAATAGTAAGGCCAAAATTTGTATCACTGTTTTCATTCCATTTTAACCTTCAGATGTATCTTTCACTAAGCAACTTCAATACAATTACTAAAGATCACATGGCTTTTTGAATATAAAAATCTCAAATCTAAGCAACAGAACATCAACCACCCTTTTTTATCTTACTATTGAACAAGAATATATATATATATATATATATATATATATATATATATATATATATATATATATATATATATATATATATATATATGTATATATATGTATATATATATATATATATGTATATATATATATATATATGTATATATATATATATATGTATATATATATATGTATATATATATATATATGTATATATATATATATATGTATGTATGCATATATAAAATTCACAAAAAAATAAATTAAAATTCAAACTTTGGGAAGACATAGATCTCATATACCATGTTTAAACTATACAGAAAGATTGAGTGTTACCTTTTGTAAGACTTTACAATAAAGAAAATATCTACAATCTGCTGATTTCTAAAGCTAGCAATGTTAACTTTTTTAGAACCTTAAATTCAAAATCGCGAACGAAATCTCGATCTCCGTATTTAAACTCTCTTTTCTTCTTACTGGCGCAATTTTTACTTCTTTTTTGTTCTCTGCCTTCTGCCAGTCCCTTTCTTTTTTTTTTTTTTGTTACTTCCTCACCTCTTCAATAAATGTTATCTCCCTATATTAATCTACTTCCCTTCCCCTTTAAAGAAAAAGAAGTAAGAAAACAAATTCCACTTAAAGGAGGCAGAAGACAGCATATACTCTATTGTCTCCTTTTCTTTGATACTTACTTAGACTTTTTATATTAGAAGAATTCCGACCCCCCCCCCCCCCCCCCCTCTTCCAACTTAACTTGCATTTTAATGATACTAAGAAAGATTCTATAGTTTACTTAGTAAAATTTTAATTAAAAACAAACTCTATATATATATATATATATATATATATATATATATATATATATATATATATATATATATATATATATATATATATATTAGTTTTTTTAGAAATAAACTTCATATTCTAAGAATGTAAGTAATTTTTTAGCTTTTTTCTTTTAATTAAAACCTATTAAGAGTAAGACAATAGTTTAAAATACTAAGATTAGACCTAAAAGAAATATTTACACTAAAGTAGTATAGGATTAGGGGTGTGGTAAATGAATAAGGTGACTAATTTTGGCCTCACAATTATATAAAAAGGATAATAAGATAAAAGGAAAATACGCAACCGAGCCTTGGTATTAGGCAGCCTAGATATCCCGGGTTATAAGGGAATCAGGTCACGTGTAGTTCAAGTAGAAAGAAGAGTGATGGAGTATACATAGATGGAGAGTCTACTGAGATTTTGTTGAGGTTCCGAGCCGTCTTTCCTAATATTACATCAAAATGAAAACAAAATTACATACTCTTGAAATCTAAGAGCTAAAAAATTCCAATCTAAATAACCATTTGGAGTCTTGTCTTGATTCTTGACTTGCTTCTCTCATTGACTTTAGATTGAAACTTGATGCTCTCAATAAAACAAACTATGAAATATTCTTGAATGCTTGTTCCTTGATCAGACGATGGAAAGATGGATCTTGACCATATGTCTCGATGCATTACGTCAAAGCCGGTTCCGCTCGTATTGAGATCAAACATTCCACTTTCTCTATTGAGAGCTGGAATCTTATTTTTTTGCACATCCAACCCGTGCCCTGCAGATAAACCTACAAGCCCACACAAACAAACAAAACAAACAAAATATTTCTGCCTCAGTTTGCACTAGGAAATTTTTGTGAGTTATTGAAAACATATGAAACTATCTTTGCTATTGCAGAATAAAGAAATAAAAAAATATGCTTTTAAAATAATAGGGGATAGTGTACCCCTGTGTTAACAAGAACGAAGGAAACCATGAGATGTAGTACCATGTGTTGGCAATAAGATGAGGCTCGTGGCATTTTGAAATGCAACTACGGGATGTCGTACCCTATGTTTGCAACAAGAAGTAAGGCAACCAGGGGATGTAGTACCCTGTGTTGGAAAAAAGATGAGGCTCGTGGCACTTCGAAATGCAACTAGGGGATGTCGTATCCTATGTAGAAAATAACGTAGTCAGGGAATGTAGTACCCTGTGTTGGCAATAAGATGAGGCTCGTGGCATTCTGGAATGCAACTAGGGGATGTCATACCATATGTAAAAAATAATGCAGCTAGGGAATGTACTATCCTGTGTTGGCAATAAGATGAGGCTCGTGGCATTCTGGAATGCAACTAGGGGATGCCGTACCCTATGTTGACAACAAGAAGTAAGGCAACCAGTGGATGTAGTACCCTATATTGGAAATAATATGAGGCTCGTGGCACTCTGAAATGCAATTAGGGGATGACGTACCCTATGTAGAAAATAATGCAGCCAGGGAATGTAGTACCCTGTGTTGGCAATAAGATGAGGCTCGTGGAACTCTAAAATGCTACTAGGGAATATCTTACCCTATTTAGAAGATAATGCAATCAGGGGATGTAGTACACTATGTTGGCAATAAAATAAGGCTCGTGGCACTCTGAAAATGCTATTAAAGGATGTCGTCCCCTATGTAGAAAATAATGCCACCATGGAATGTAGTACCATGTGTTGTCAACAAAATGAGGCTCGTGGTACTCTAAAATGCAGTTAGGGGATGTCGTACCCTATGTTGGCAGAAAATAATGCAACCAGGGGATGTAGTACCCTGTGTTGAAGATAGAGTGTTGTCTCCCTAAAATGAAACTAAAAATAAAATTATTACATGTATATTGAAAAACAAAAATCATGAATTTGAGAACTTCACTAGGTGTTGTTCGTCTTTTCACAAACTATTTCGGAAAATTGTTATGTTCCTATTCTGAACAAAGAAAGATTCGTTTGACTTAAAATGGTGGTCCGTTCATGGCCTTAACTTCTTGGGTGACTTGACCTTGCGTCCATTACACTTTTTAGAAAAACTAACCCTGTCGATGATCGTACAAATTGCCGAGACATTCTGACTTTACTCTCTGAAGATCTTCTTTCTCAATATCAACACCTGACTATTTTGGGCCTATGACTACTTGTGTCTACGGTGCAAACAACCTTTCTCCCCAAAACAACATTTGTTGACCCTTGAAACATTGTAAAGTCCTTAAAGCCTTTTGCTTGATAAGGAATATCAAAGTCGGCTTTATGGCTTTGCCCATACTGTTTATGCCCAGAAATTTTGCTTTATATGACGGGGAAACTGTATCTAATTTAATGGCGTTTTCTTTGTTTTGCATTAACAAATTAAACTGAAAGGGACTCAAAATAATAGCACGAAATAAAACAAGTAGGTGAACTAATAGGCATTACAACTTAATCAAAAAGTGTCTCTTTCAGGGGAAACATAAGAAAGGACTCATCTGGAAGAATATGCTGACTTCAACGAACATGAAATGCACTTTGGACTGGATGCCTGATCCGTCTAAACTATCTAATTCTCAAAATCTATTGTAAACTTCACTTTGAAACTGAGTTCTTTAACCATGCTTGTGCCGGGATATAAGAAGACCTAAATTCGATAAATGATGCCCTTTGTGGGTCTTCACCAATTGACCTCTCTTATTTGCCTTTTCCTCAACTCACCATCGCTTTATAGTGGTCTTGAGGGTTTTCACCAATAATATTCTCTCATTTGTTTTTCTCAACTCGATATCGCCCTATAGTGCCCTTGAGCGTTTTCAACAATGACTCTCTTATTTGTTTCTCTCTTGCAATGTTTGAAGAGTCACTCGTAGTATACTGATTTAGCATTCTCAAAAGCTGATAAGAAGATCTTAAAAGGGAAAGGTAAAAAGAACTACTCAACTGAATTACAACTTTCGGAACCATTTGATGGAACAACCATCGAAAATAAAATAAAAACATGCCCCAGTTTCTTTGAATATTGGGGAAATGTGGATTTTTGTTAGGTGTGACTGAACCTCAGAGAAAGGCTGCCTATATATCCTTTCGGAATCAAGTCGAACATAGTTTAGGGTCTCTGTTTTGATGATTGATTTTTTTACATTGGTTCCAAAACAGGGTAAACACAAATAAATATAAACAATGCTTCAAAGGGCTAACTAGGGTTTAGTAGTGTTTGGGTAGCGATAATGATGGCCTTTCATCATCCCAACCTGAGAATGCTGAGTATAAACAAAATTCTCTAATAGAAGCATATCAGACATACTATATCTTGACTGCATCTGCATTGACGGCTATATCTGTCACCTTTCCTTCTATATCTGCCAAGTGTAGAGCTCCTTTCGACAATACTTTCTTGACGAGGTAAGGACCTTACCAATTTGGGGCGAACTTTCCTTTTGCTTCTCCTGGTGTGGAAAGATGCATTTCAAAACAAGTTGTCCTACCTTAAATTTTCTTGGGTGCCCTTTCTTATTGTTAACGCATGCCATTCTTTGTTGGTATAACTAACCAAAACAAACTGCCGCCAAACGCTTTTCATCAATCAAACTCAATTGTTCCAATCGTGACTTCACCCATTCAGTGTCTTCAACAATTATTCGGAGAGATGGAATCTCAACTTCAACAAGTACGACCACTTTTGTGCCATAAACTAACAAGTAGGGCGTTGCACCAACTGCTGTACCGGCAGTTGTTCGGTATCCCAAAAGAGCAGAAGACAATTTCTCGTGCCATTGTCTTGACCCTTAGACCATCTTCCTAAGAATCTTCTTGATGTTCTTATTTGTAGCTTCAATAGCTCCATTAGCTTTGGTCGGTAAGGAGTAGAATGGCGATGCTCAATTTTAAATTATTCACATACCTCCTTCATCAGATGACTATCAAATTAGCAGCATTATCTGGAATAATGGTTTTTGGAATACCGAAGCAACAGATGATATCGGAGTGAATGAAGTCTACAACTGCACTGTTGGTAACTGCTTTCAATGTAATAGCCTCCACCCATTTAGTGAAGTAATCAATTGCAACAAAGATGAATCTGTGCCCATTTGAAGTTTTTGGCTCGATTGGGCCAATAACGTCCATTCCCCAAGAAAAAAAGGCCAAGGAGCTGAAATAGGATACAACTCTGAAGGAGGCGAGCGAATCACATCACTATGAATCTGACACTGGTGGCACTTACGAACAAAAGGAAAATAATCTCGCTCCATAGTAAGCCGATAATATCCTTCCCGAAGGATCTTCTTTGGTAGAACATATGCATTCATGTGCGGACCACAAACTCCAGAATGCACCTCGTTCATAATCATTTTAGCTTATTTGGCATCCACACATCTCAATAAATTTAAATCCGGGGTTCTTTTGTATAGGATTTCCACACCCAAAAAGAAACTATTACAGAGTCGCCCAATAGTTATCTTTTGATCCCTATTAACATGTTCCGGATATTCTCTTGTTTTCAAAAACTGTTTAATATCACAATGCCATGGTTCACTATATAGTTCTGCTTCAATTATGTTGCAATAACCACGTTTATCCCGAATTTAAATTTCCAATGGGTCAATGTGAGTATTACTCCGATATGGAAGCATTGAGGCTAGGGTGGCCAAGACATAAGCTAATTCATTGTGAATCTTGGGAATGTATCTGAACTCGATGGACTTGAATCTCTTACTAAGATCTTCCACACATTGTTTTTATGGAATGAGCTTGATGTATCGAGTCTCCTAATTACCTTGAGCCTGCCGAATAAGCAATTCTGAAGCTCCCATTACCAACAGTTCATGCACATTTAGGTTTATTGCCATGTTCAAACCCATGATGCAAGCTTTATATTCTACCGTGTTGTTTGTACAAAAGAAACGAAGTCATGTTGTTGAAGGGTAATGTTGCCCAGTAGGTGATACGAGAATTTCCCCAATCCCTACGCCTTTAATGTTGACAGCCCCATCAAAGTATAGTTTCCAAACTTGACTGTCATCTTGGACTTCTTCTTCAACTAAATTAACCTCTTTATCTGGGAAGTATGTGTCAAAAATTCATACTCATCATCTACCAGGTTTTCGTCCAGATGATCAGCCAAAGCTTGTGCCTTCATGGCAGTGTGAGTGACATATACAATATCAAACTCTCTGAGCAAGATTTGCCACTTTGCCAATTGCCAGTTGGCATCGGCTTCTGAAAAATTTACTTCGGGAGATCCATTCGGGATATGAGGTAAGTTGTATAGGCCAAAAGATAATGCCTAAGCTTTTGAGTGACCCAGGTTAAGGCACAACATGTCCTTTCTAAAGGAGTGTATTTGGGCTCATAAGTGGTAAAATTTTTGCTCAAATAATATATTGCTTGTTGACCCAAAACACAACCAAAAGAATTATCTGTTACTGACAGATATAAAAACAAAGGCCTACCAGGTTTTGGCTAGACCAAAATAGGAGGATTTGACAAATATTCCTTGATCTTATCAAAAGCTTCTTGGCACTCATCTGTCCACTTGATAGCGACGTTCTTTTTCAACAACTTGAAAATAGGCTCGCATGTAGTTGTAAGCTGTGCAATGAACCTGCTAATGTAGTTCAACCTCTCGAGCAAACTCATGACTTCTTTTTTATTTTTCGGGGGAGGAAGCTCTCGAATGGTCATTATCTTGGAGGGATCTAACTCAATGCCTCTTCGACTAACTATAAAACCCAAAAGCTTCCTAGAAGGAACTCCAAATGCACATTTGGCTGTATTGAGTTTGAGATTGTTCTTTCGTAGCCTTTCAGAGAACTTTTTCAAGTCTTGCACATGATCATCTCGTGTTGTAGACTTAATGATCACATCATCAACATACACCTCAATCTCTTTGTGTATCATGTCATGGAATATGGTAGTCATGGCCCTTATGTAAGTTGCTCCTGTATTCTTCAAACCAAATGGCATGACCCTATAACAATAGGTTCCCCATGGAGTGGTGAAGGCGGTCTTTTTTGCATCTTCTTCATCCATCAGAATTTGGTGACACCCCCCGTAACAATCCACAAAAGATTAGATCTCATGTTTAGCACAATTGTCAACAAGGATATGAATGTTGGGTGAGGGAAAGTTGTCTTTTGGACTTGCTTTGTTGAAATCCCTATAGTCAACACAAAATCTAATTTTCCCATTCTTGTTTGGCACTGGCACAACATTTTCTAACCATGTAGTATATCGGATGACCGTGATCTCATTTCCACTTAGTTGCTTCGTGACTTCTTCCTTAATATTATCACTTATATCTGTCTTAAACTTCCTTTGTTTTTGTTGGATTGGTGGAATTTATGATATGTGGGAAGCTTATGGACCACTAAATCAGCACTCAAACCCAGCATGTCATCATACGACCAAGCAAATACATCTCTATACTCGAACAAAACTTGAATTATGGCATCTCTCGTCCTTTGTTCAGTATGAATGCATATTTTTGTTTCTCTGATTTCTTCAAGACTTCCCAGGTTAATTGCCTCAGTTTTATTTAAGTTAGGCTTAGGCTTATTCTAAAATTGATCCAATTCTCTTTTTATTTCCTTAAAGGCCTCATCTTCATCACACTCAACTTCTTAATTCATTATTTCTAGATTAAACAACTTTTTAAGATCTGTGCATGAATTCTGCTTGCATGTAATGTTTTTAAAGCCAGAATTAACGAAACTAAAAATGATGAGAAAGTAACAAAAATTAAGGAAAGGAAAAGACAGAATTCTACTATGAAACTGGAACTTCATTTCATTGAATTTGAAAGGATAGAAGGGTTAACATCAAAGCAAAGCAATTAAACTAAAGTATGTGGATTACAGCCCTGAAAATAATCCAAATATAGAAAAAGCAACAAAACAGACTACCAAGACTCCTTCACGATGGGAAGAAGAGTTGGTTCCCAGTTGTTGAGCGGGGTATCTGGGCCAATCAGCTGAACACTTGCACGGCTAGGGCCCTCACCCACTTGAACCATTCTGATTCCATAGAACATCTCCTTGAAACCCTGGCAAACTTTATCAATGTCATCTTGAGTAGAAAGATTTTGGACTTCTTCAAATTGTGGCCTGGCAAAAGAGTAGGCAATGTGAGAGATTGGTTTTGAAAACTTTCAACCATTCTTTTTGTGGGCGTTGGCTCTATTTCTACCAGCTAAGGTTGGTTTAAAACCCAAGTCAAAGGTATCTTTCTTCGAAAAGAGAGCAATGAGGTTCACAATTCCTTGCAGAAATGATCCTAATCCTTTTCCTGGTTCGTAGCCATTCCTCAACATCAGTGAAGCTACCATCATACATGTGGATGAAAGATGGGGGTGTAGAATTAGTTTTCCTTCTTCCCCTTGATCTACCTCAATCACCTCAAATGTTTGATATATGAGGGATTCACATCCTTCCTTGGCCTCGATACATGGAATGGACGGGTCATTAGACGGACGAGTCGTCCTCCTTATGAACAACAATTTCTTGCCAGTCATATTCGAATTTGACCATTTGATGTAGGGTGGATGGTATAGCTCTGGTAATATGGATCCAAGGCCTTCCCAGAAGAAAATTATAGGAGGTTTTCGTATCCAACACCTGAAAGACACCGTTAAAATCAACCGGGCCAATTGTCATGGTAAGTTCAATTTCCCCAATAGTGTCTCTTTTTGAACCATCAAAAGCCCTGATGCTGACACTACTAGTTCGAATTCTGTTAGTGTCGATGTTCAGTTGTTGTAGAATAGAAAGAGGGAATACATCTACACTTGAGCCTCTGTCAATCATGACCCTTTTTACGTAAAGCCCTTCTCATTTGACCATAAGATGCAAAGCTTTATTGTGCCTAACCCCTTCCTCAGGCAAATCATCATCGCTGAAAGAAATTTTGTTCACCTCAAGAATCTTTCAGCCATTTTTTCTAGTTCATTCACCGTTGTCTTTTCTGAGACATATGCCTCGTTCAAAGTTTTTATCAACACACAACGATGTTCTTTCGAGTGCAAGTAGAGATAACAAAGATATCTGCGCAGGGGTTTTCCTTAGTAGATCAATGATTGAGTAGTCTTGCATTTTAATCTTCTTAAGAAATTCCTCCGCTTATTTTTCTAAAATGGTTTCTTTCACTAGAAAGTGATTTTCCTTGGCTTGCTTAGCTTTTCTCAATTCCTCTAGCGAGTTGCACCTTCCAGAGCAGGTCAAGCCTCTCATTTCATCTGTTTCCTACATTATCTCTTTTCCTTTGTATGTCATGACAGTCTTGTTATAGTTACATGGAATAACTTTAGTGTTTGACACTGGAAGTTGCGCAACAGGTCGGATCACAACTGCCTCTGCCATATTTCTCAAGGTATTATTAGGAACAATCTTTTAAATGACCCTAGGGATGTAAAGTTTTGGCCTACCCAATTGAAACCTAATCTTTTTCACGCTTCCAGGGACATAGAGAACCATTTTTTCAGAACTTGCCGAGTTTGAACTAGAACTTGCACCTTTCACAATC
This sequence comes from Nicotiana benthamiana, assembly GCA_034376525.1. NCBI lineage: Eukaryota > Viridiplantae > Streptophyta > Magnoliopsida > Solanales > Solanaceae > Nicotiana > Nicotiana benthamiana. The sequence goes on from CM067325.1 coordinate 65,243,979, forward strand.
ATCGGTGCCGATTGCAGCGGGCTTACTATCATTTTTGGCTCTTGCCCTATGGTTCCAAAAATCATCTCTGTCTTGTTAGACTGCTTATAATCCTGATCATCACAAATCATCCCAATAAAATGTTTATTTTCATGAGTTGGAAGCGGATTGTTTGTGATATTAGGAGTATATTCATTGTTTGCTTCCATAATTTCCTTTGCTTCAATCAAATTTCAATGGCTTTCTTTAATATCCAACAATTCTCGGTACTATGACCTTGGGATTTAGAGTGATACTCACATCTTGCATTGGAGTCAAAACCTTTTGAATTTGGATTCACATAATGCGGCATGATAGGTTCTATCAGCTTCAGTTGCATCAACTTTCGAAATAAGGTGTATACGATTCTCCAGTTGGGGTGAACTCTTTCTTTGGCTCTTGTTCTCTAACATATTCCATCTGGGACGAGGATTATATGACGCCTGAAAATTTGGCCGGAGTTGGCTGGAGCCTTGTGGAGTCGGTGCATGCCATTGTTGGTGATTGAGAGGCCTAACTTAAGCTTGAACATCAAACACTGTATACTATTGCGAGGGCACTAAGTACCGAGGACCCAAAGGCGGATAATAATGTTGAGAAGAATTGGATTGTCCTTGTTGGAATTGCACGTACGAAGGAACTATTCCTCTTTGAAATCCCCCGAACCCAGATGCATCATGGACCCTTCTTCCCTCTTTCTCTGATTTCCAAAATTGCGTGACCCACATTGAATTGCTTGCATGGTTGCCTTAAGGGCTATCTGACTCACAATTTTTCCTAACTTCATGCTATTCTCAACTATTTCCCCAATCTTAATCGCCTCAGCAAAAGGTTTACCAATGGTGGCCAACATATAATGGAGGTAATAGGATCTTGAGCTTGGAGGAAGTAGTTAATCATTTCTGTCTCTTTCATTGGTGGTTTGACCCTACAAGCCTACTCTCTGAACTTAATTGCATATTCTCTGAAGCTTTCTGTAGATTTCTTCTTTATGTTGACAAGAGATGAGCGGTCTGGCACTATATCAATATTGTTCTGAAATTGTTGGACAAAATCTTGAGCCATGTCATTCCAAACGTGCCAGTGAGATATGTCTTGATCTATGAATCCCTTTGAAGCAAGTCCTGTCAAAATTTCCCCAAAATAAGCCATGAGTAATTCTTCTTTGCCCTCTATTCCCCTCAATTGATTTCAATATCTCTTGAAGTGGCCATAGGATCACCGTGAAAATCATACTTGTCAAACATAGGGGTCTTGAATCCAGGTGGCAAATGAACATGGGGAAACGTGCATAAATCATTGAATGAAACATTCTTGTGACCTCCCAAACCCTTTTTTTTCATAGTTTGTTCCAAAATCTTCACTTTTCTCGTCATTTCCTCATGTTCCATATTCTTTTCGATCTGAAATGGGAACATGTTTTGAGGAGTGTGCTCGTATGAATCTGGAACCTTGAAAGTCAGTTCTGGAGAGAAATGTTGGGCATTGAGAGCATTCAATTATGGATCATTGTCGAGCTTTGGGGCGACATCCGGTTGAGAAATGGCAAAAATAGGGACAATGGGTACAGTATGTAGGTCATTTTTGAAGGGTGCGGCTGGAGGACGTGGAATGGAGGTACTGGGGATAGTGGGGAGGTTAATGCTCTGATGGAATCCAGGTTGGTACAATGGGTTACTTATTATGGAGATAGGCACTTGATTTGCAACTGACATATTATGAAGATTATTCGAAGGCCCCAGGGGTAGTGAGGGCGGTGCTTGCCCATTCACCCAGGCTCGGTATATATCTGCCAATTGTTGTTTCAGCACTCTTAGTTCTTCAACCAGTCTCGAACCTTGTTCGACCAATTACCCAAGCTTGGTACATATCTGCCAATTGTTGTTTCAACACTCTTACTTCTTCAACTAGTCCCGAACCTTGTTCGACCAATCGTCCATGGGCATCATCATTATCTGACTCATTCTCACTGTTGTTTCCCATTCTACTTTTTCCTTTTGACCTCGTGTCGTAAGGGTGAGTTGCAAGTTTAAACTCAAACCAAGCACATCTGTTTAGCCTTATCTCATTTAGAAATAACAAACCACAAACGTGTTAGAGTTAGACATTTTTTAGATATAAATCACACATTGTATTCCATGCACCTACTGCCATTTTAATTTCTAAAATGATTTTGGAAGGCATCATGCTTCATCCTGGCTTGTTGGTTTATTTCCTTTTGAATTTAATGTCTTTTATTTTATTTTATTTTATTTATGGCTATGATCACATCCTGTGGGGATTGCCTAAGTATCATGACACCGCATGAATCAGACCATCACGTGAAATAATAACAATTCTAATGATTTCTCCATCTTTTTTTAAATAAATAAAACAAACTAATATATTTTTCAATTTTCTATATATATATATATATATATATTATATAGAATGAGAGAAAGGAAATATATACATAACGACTCTACTGACTCTAAAGACATAAACATGACTAGAATAAAATAAACTTTGATAATAATAAAAAAAATCTCCAAAATAAAAAAAGCGACAAATAAATGAAACTAAGAACTAATGTACTGCACTAAAACTTTAATCTTCAATAGCCTTCTTGCTTAAACTGATATCATCAATGGTCTTCATTTCTTGGCCTCTACCGTCCCCCTGAAGTCTCGTACAAATTCCGAAACACCGTCGGCAACTGTGGAATGAGGACACATTCTTGTTGACCAACTTTCTCATTGTTTAGACGACGATGATCATCATGAACATATGCTGCTTTTTCTACCAATCAAAGTACCTGCTCTCTAGATTGCACCATACTCATGTGACAATTCTGTAACCACATCTGGGTAGAGTTGAGGGTGTGCCCCATCTGAGCCATGCGTCCCTCATATTCTTCAATGCGGTGGTTTAACACACCTCTCTCAATTATCCACTAACGCTCTCTTCCTCAAAATCTATGTGTTGATGATCCCTCTTCTGTCTTTTTATTTCTTCGAATTGTGCATAAAGCTGACTCTTTAAGCATATTCAGTGGGCCCTTTCTGTTTCAAACTGCTCATTTTGTTGATCAAACTCCAGTTGTTGCTGGTGTGCATCCTCTTCAGTGATTACTCAAATCTTCTTGCAACTTATGTGCTTCAGCATTTTTGTTCGCCTCAACTCATATAGCTAAACCAATCGTGTTTTCCAGTTCTTCTTGTAAGCAAGCTGCCTCATTTTTAGCATGCTTTAGATCTTTATCCGTTACCCTCAAGGTAGATTGATAATATTTCTCAATATTCAAATGAATCTGAGTAACTCCGGCCTGCTGCTGAGCTTGTTGTTTGGCCATGGTCATCTGAGCATGCTCCAATTCCTCTTTCAGCTTTTCTATTGTTCTTTGATCATTTCTCCTCCTGTTCGACCCCTCTGGACTATCTCTAAATGATGAAGGATCATGAAACCAAGTAATATATTCAGAGATCATTTCTCCGTGATGTCAGTCGTTTACCATCTCACTGAACGGTGAAACATTACTTGCATACCAATTTTCATAATTTTCTCTTCGTCATAAGGTTGATCATTGCCAAATTCATAATAGAACTTCCTCATATCTCGGGTTGGTGGAACCTCCTGTCGTCTTGTAAACTGGAGCATTACCTGAAGTGGAGCATTAGGCTGAACACCATCCAATCCTATGATTACCAAATAAGAATGGTATGCAGATTCACAAATGACCTCTTTCGAGGAAAACCAATCGTAATTCCATGTGATCTGTTTGGAAGACAAAGTATGAAGTAGTTCTTTCCAGGCATTAATCCCTTATGGTAAGTCACATTTGTCAATTCTTTTCTAGTGATCAAAAGTGTGATTGGGACAGAGCTCACTAAAATTAGAGATCGTAAGATGACGATAAAATGCTCCAAAAACCATATCTGTAGGAAAATGTTGCATCCATTAAAGTTTTGTGCCCCAATTTACATCCAGTTAAAGCACGAAAAATAGAAGAAAGAATTATAGGGATCAAAGTATAATCATCCCCTTTGAGGTCAGAGCCTCAACTACACCTTCCAATCGAATGTCAATGCATCATTCCCTTTCCGGAAAAACTACATGCCCCAAAAAAGCAACCATAAATGCAAACCTTCTGTGTATCTTCCATGTTTTCTTATATTCCTTTGATTTCAGTTTCCCACATTCCTTTCGAAATTGCATTATAGGCCGTACAAAAAAAACAGAAATCCCAACTTAACCCACTTGCCTCCTAATTCTTCATACTGTCTGTAATTTATGTTCAAGAGCTTCAGAAACTTACCCTCATTCACACTTTTTGGTACTATAGGCCTCTGGCGGTGAAGATTACGGCCCTACCACTGGAAATGGGCAATTTCCTCCAAGGTTAGAGTCATTTCACAGTCAGTAAAATGGAATACATTGTTTTTGGGATCCCAATGCGGAATCAAAGCTTTGATCACATCCCTCCTAGACTTGATCGTCATTATATGAACCAAATGTCCCAAGTACATCTTTATCTGGTTTCACTCATATTCCTTAAAATCCCTTAACCAATCCCACAATAATTGTGGTATTTGATCAACAATAAGAAAATCCGGTATCCTTTCTGATCTGGGCCTCTTTTCTCGACTTACCTCTTTCCCCACTCATGGTGCACCTGTTTATCCAGACACGGGGTTAGGTTTTAATTAAATATACTATTAACTCAAAAATTTGATTTCTCCTGTTTGAATCTATAAAAATAAAAAATAAAAATCAAATTGTGAGATTAAAAAAAGTTAAATTAGTAATAAAAAGGTAAAACTCCCAAATGATTTTTTTTTAAAAACATGTAAACAAGTAATAAAAATAAACTGGCCTCCCAATTCACATTTTCGATACAGGTTTCATGTTTGATAAAAAGATCGGATAAAAGGGAAAAATTGGTTAAAAACTTTTAAAGTGACTATATTATCTTTATTTGAAAAATAAAAAAAGAAAAGGAAAAAAAATAATAACGAATAGTCCATAAAACATTTTTTTAAAATTTTTTAACTTTTATTTAAAATGGGGTTGAACCTGATGAAGGTTGCCTACGTATCTCACATCCGGTGGGAATCAAACCTGCGTAGTTTGGTTAAAATAACTAAAGAAGAAAACTATTTTGAAAATTATTAGTATATATACCAAAACCTTTCAAAATTTTATTTTAAAAAAATGGTATTTTATGAAAATTTAGAAATTTCCTCTTTCTTTATCCTTGTTTAATTTTATTCTAAAGTCGGTCAACATTTGAGTGAAGCCTACCAAATAACGTTACATATAGCATATAAATATGAACATGCTGGTCCGAAAAATTGGTACATGTCCTAGACGGGCCTAGTCCTTGTACCGAGCCTTGCTAATTCCAATGCACATGATGCAAATAAAGCGTAGCCTACTAGGGATATTTATCGTTTGTGGCTTGTTCTTCTAAGTTTTCGATCCTATCTATAAGTATTCTGAAGCTTGATCTTTAGTCTTGAGTGGTTCTTCATTCAGACTTTAGATTTCAACTTTCACGCTTGTTATGTACAGGTACTAGCTTGTTCTTCTTCAGCTTTTTGTAATTAAGACCGGACATGTAGCGCTTGCGACCTCAACCATGCCTTGAGAAATTCACATCTTTCATCTGCTTTTATTTGGATTAACTTCCTTCTTGCCTTCCTTTTTCTTCTTCTTTTTTCTTTATTGTGACTAACTTTTGTTGATTACCTCGGTTTGTTGACTCGCATTCTTGCAACGAGCTTCTTTTTGGTGCTGACTTGAATTGTAATCTGAGATTTTTTCCCTTTCTCCAGGTGGATGCCTGATTGCTGACCTCGAATTGTGTTCCCTTGTTCTCCAGGTGGGTGCCTGATTATCAAAACTTGACATTTGAAAGATATTCCCTTATTATACAGGTGGGCGACTCATTACCAAGACTTGAATTTTGAAAAATATTCCCTTGTTCTACAGGTGGGCGCCTGATTATTACAACTTGAATTTTGGAAAATATTCCCTTGTTCTTCAGGGGGCGCCTGATTGCAAAAACTTGAATTTTGAAAAATATTCCCTTGTTCTACAGGTGGGCGCCTGATTACAAAAACTTGAAATTTTCAAAAATATTCCCTTGTTCTCCAGGTGGGCGCCTGATTACAAAAACTTGAATTTTGAAAAATATACCCTTGTTCTACAGGTGGACGCTGATTGCTAAAACTTGAATTTTGAAAAATATTCCCTTGTTCTACAGGTGGGCGCCTGATTGCCACACTTGAAATTTCAAAAATATTCCCTTATTCTACATGTGGGTGCCTAATTACCAAGACTTGAATTTTGAAAAACATTTCCTTGTTCTATAGGTGGGCCTCTGATTGCAAAAACTTGAATTTTGAAAAATATTTCCTTGTTCTACATGTTGGCACCTAATTATAAAAACCTAAATTTTTGAAAAATATTCCCTTATTCTACAGGTGGGCGCCTGATTGCCAGAACTTGAAATTTTGAAAAATATTCCCTTGTTCTCCAGGTGGACGCCTGATTACCAAGACTTGAAATTTGAAAAATATTTCCTTGTTCTCCAGGTGGGCAACTGCTTACAATGACTTGAAATTTTGAAAACTATTCCCTTATTCTACAGGTGAGCGCTTGATTGCCAAAATTTCATGTTTTGAAAAATATTCCCTTGTTGTACAGGTGGGTGCCTGATTATCAAAACTTAAAATTTGAAATAATATTTCCTCGTTCTACAGCTGGGCACCTAATTACCAAAACTTCTGAAATTTTAAAAAATATTCACTTGTTCTACAGGTGGGCGCGTGATTACCAAAACTTGAAATTTTGATAAATATTCCCTTGTTCTCCATGTGAGTGCCTGATTATTAAAACTAGAATTTTGAAAAATAATCTCTTATTCTCTAGGTGGGCGCCTGATTGCAATAATTTGAAATTTGAAAAATATTCTCTTGTTCTACAGGTGGGAGCCCGATTATAAAAACCTGAATTTTTGAAAAATATTCTCTTATTCTACAAGTGGTCGCCTGATTGCCAGAACTTGAAAATTTGAAAAATATTCCCTTTTTCTCCAGGTGGACCCCTGATTACCAAGACTTGAAATTTAAAAATTATTTCCGTGTTCTCCGGGTGGGCGCCTGATACAAAGACTTGAAATTTTGAAATATATTCCCTTGTTCTATAGGTGGGCGACTGATTGCAAAAATTTTATGTTTTGAAAAATATTCCCTTGTTTTACAGGTGGGCGCCTGATTACCTAAATTATAAAATTTGAAAAATATTCCCTTGTTCTACAGGTGGGCGCCTAATTACCAAAACTTTGAAAATTTTAAAACTATTCCCTTCTTCTACAGGTGGGCACCTAATTATCAAAACTTGAAATTTTGAAAAGTATCCCTTGTTCTCCAGGTTGGCGCCTGATTACCAAGAATTGAAATTTTAAAAAATATTCCCTTGTTCTACAGGTGGGCGCCTTATTACCAAAACTTGAATTTTGAAAAACATTCCCTTGTTCTATAGGTGGACGCCTGATTTGAAAAACACAAAATTTAGAATAATATTCCCTTCTTCTACAGGTGGGCGCATGATTAACAAAACTTGAAATTTGAAAAATATTCCCTTGTTCTCCAAGTGGGCGTCTGATTACCAAAACTTGAAATTTAAAAAATATTCCCTTGTTCTATAGATGGGAGCCTGGTTACAAGAACTTGGAGTTTTGAAAAATATTTCCTTGTTCTACAGACTGGCACCGGATAACCAAAACTTGAATTTTTGAAATAATATTCCCTTGTTCTACAGGTGGACGCCTGATTACCAAAACATAAAATTTTAAAACATATTCTCTTGTTCTACAGGTGGGCGCCTGATTACAAAACATGAATTTTTCAAAATATTCCCTTGTTCTATAGGTGGGCGCCTGATTACCAAGACTTCAATTTTAAAAATAATCACTCGTTCTACAGGTGGGCGCCTGATTACCAAGACTTGAAATTTTTTAAAAATATTCCCTTGTTCTACAGGTGGGCACCTGATTACCAAGACTTGAATTTTGCAAAATATTCCCTTTTTCTACATGTGGACGCCTGATTATCAGTACTTGAATTTTGAATAATATTCCCTTATTCTACAGGTGGGCGCTTGTTTATTAAAACTTTAGAATTTTGAAAAATATTCCCTTGTTCTCCAGGTGGGCGCCTGACTGCCAAAACTTGAAATTTTGAAAATTATTCCCTTGTTCTCCAGGTGGACGCCTGACTGCAAAAACTTGATATTTTGGAAAATATTCTCTTATTCTCCAGGTGGGCGCCTCACTACCAAAACTTTAAATTTGAAAGATATTCCTTTGTTCTACATATGGGTGCCTGATTACCAAAACTTTAAACTTGAAAGATATTCCTTTGTTCTACATATGGGTGCCTGATTACCAAAACTTTGAAATTTTTAAAAATATTCCCTTGTTCTACAGGTGGGTGCCTGATTACCAAAACGTTGATTTTTGAAAAATATTCCCTTGTTCTATAGGTGGGCGCCTGATTACCAAAACTTGGATTTTTGAAAAACTATTCCCTTGTTCTACAGGTATGCGCCTGATTACCAAAACTTGTATTTTAAAAAAAATATTCCCTTGTTATACAGGTGGACGCCTGATTAACAAATATTAGACTTTGAAAAATATTCCCTTGTTTCACAGGTGGGCGCCTGATTACAAAACTTGAATTTTGAAAAATATTCCCTTGTTCTACAGGTGGGCGCCTGATTGACAAACTTGAAATTTGAAAAATATTCTTTTATTCTATAGGTGGGCGCCTGGTTACCAAAGACTTGAATTTTTAAAAATATTCTCTTGTTGTACAGGTGGGCGCCTGATTACCAAGACTTTATATTTTTTAAAAATATTCCCTTGTTCTAAAGGTGGGCGCCTGATTGCATAACTTGAAATTTGAAAAATATTCTCTTATTCTACAGGTGGATGCCTGATTACCAAGGCTTAAATTTTGCAAAGTATTCCCTTGTTCTACAGGTGGGCGCTTGAATATCAGTACTTGAATTTTTGAAAATATTCCAATGTCTACAGGTGGTCGCCAGATTGCAAAACTTGAAATTTGAAAAAATATTCACTTGATCTACAGGTGGCTGCCTGATTACCAAATCTTAAAGTATTGAAAAATATTCCCTTGGTCTACAAGTGGGCGCCTGATTACAAAAACTTTGAAATTTTGAAATATATTGCCTTGTTCTCTAGGTGGGCGCCAGATTAACACGAATTGAAATTTTGAAAAATTTTCCCTTGTTCTACAAGTGGGCGCCTAATTACCAAAACTTTAATTTTGAAAAATATTCCCTTGTTCAATAGGTGGGCGCCTGATTACAAAAACTTGAAATTTTCAAAAAATATTCCCTTGTCCTACAGGTGGACGCATGATTAAAAAAACTTGAAAATATTCCCTTGTTCTCAAGGTGGGCATCTGATTACCAAAACATGAAATTTTAAAAAATAATCCCTTGTTCTACAGATGGGCGCCTGATTACCAAAACTTGAATTTTTGAAAAATATTTTCTTGTTCTACAGATTAGCACCGGATTACCGAAACTTGGATTTTTGAAAAAATATTCCCTTGTTCTACAGGTGGACGCCTGATTACCAAAATTTGGACTTTGAAAAATATTCCACTATTCTACAAGTGGGCGCCTGATTATCAAACTTGAAATTTTGAAAAATTTTCTCTTGTTCTACAGGTGTGCGCCTGATTACCACGAATTGAAATTTTGAAAAAATTTTCCTTGTTCTACAGGTGGGCGCTTAATTACCAAAACTTGAATTTTGAAAAATATTCCCTTGTTCTATAGGTAGTCGCCTGATTACAAAAACTTTAAATTTTCAAAAAATATTCTCTTGTTCTACAGGTGGACGCATGATTAACAAAACTTGAAAATTTGAAAAATATTCCCTTGTTCTTAAGGTGGGCGTCTGATTATAAAAACTTGAAATTTTAAAAAATATTCCCTTGTTCTAAATATGGGCGCCTGATTACCAAAACTTGGATTTTTGTAAAATATTCCATTGTTCTACAGATTGGCGCCGGATTACCAAAACTTGGATTTTTGAAAAAATATTCCCTTGTTCTACAGGTGGACGCCTGATTACCAAAATTTGGACTTTGAAGAATTTTCCACTATTCTACAGGTGGCCGCCTGATTATCAAAACTTGAAATTTTGAAAAATATTCCCTTGATCTACAAGTTGGCGCCTAATTACAAAGCTCGAATTTTGGAAAATATTCCCTTGTTCTATAGGTGGGCGCCAGATTGCCAAATATGAAATTTGAAAAATATTCCCTTGTTCTACAGGTGGGCGCCTGATTACCAAGACTTGAATTTTTAAAAATATTCACTTTTTCTACAGGTGGGCGCCTGACTACCAAGACTTGAAATTTTTTAAAAATATTCCATTGTTCTACAGGTGGGCACCTAATAACCAAGATGTAAATTTTTCAAAATATTCCCTTGTTCTACAGGTAGACGCCTGATTACCAATACTTGAATTTTGAAAAATATTCCCTTGTTCTACAGGTGGCCGCTTGATAATCGAAACTTTGTAATTTTGAAAAATATTCCCTTGTTCATTTGGTGGGCGCCTGACTGCCAAAACTTGACATTTTGAAAAATATTCCCTTGTTCTCCACGTTGGCGCCTTCTGCCAAAACCTGATATTTTGAAAAATATTCCCTTGTTCTCCCGGGGAGGGGGGGGGCTGACTATCAAAACTTTGAAATTTTGAAAAATATTCCCTTGTTCTACAGGTGGGCGCCTGATTACCAAAACTTTAAAAATTTGAAAAATATTCCCTCGTTTTACAAGTGGGCGCCTGATTAACAAAACTAGGATTTTTGAAAAATATTTCCTTGTTCTACAGGTGGGCGCCTAATTACGAAAACTTGAAATTTTCAGAAAATATTCCCGTGTCCTACAGTTGGACGCATGATTAAAAAAACATGAAAATTTTAAAAATATTCCCTTGTTCTCAAGGTGGACATCTGATTACCAAAACATGAAATTATAAAAAATATTCCCTTGTTCTACAGATGTGCGCTTGATTACCAAAACTTGAATTTTTGAAAAATATTTCCGTGTTCTACAAATTGGCGCCGGATTACAAAAACTTGGACTTTTAAAAAAATATTCTCTTGTTCTACAGGTGGACGCCTGATTACCAAAATTTGGACTTTGAAAAATATTCCACTATTCTACAAGTGGGCGCCTGATTATCAAAACTTGAAATTTTGAAAAATATTCTCTTGTTCTACAGGTGGGCGCCTAATTACCACGAATTGAAATTTTGAAAAAACTTTCCTTGTTCTACAGGTGGGCGCCTAATTACCAAAACTTGAATTTTGAAAAATATTCCCTTGTTCTATAGGTGGGCGCCTGATTACAAAAACTTGAAATTTTCAAAAAATATTCTCTTGTTCTACAGGTGGACGCATGATTAACAAAACTTGAAAATTTGAAAAATATTCCCTTGTTCTCAAGGTGGGCGTCTGATTATAAAAACTTGAAATTTTAAAAAATATTCCCTTGTTCTAAATATGGGCGCCTGATTACCAAAACTTGGATTTTTGTAAAATATTCCATTGTTCTACAGATTGGCGCCGGATTACCAAAACTTGGATTTTTGAAAAAATATTCCCTTGTTCTACAGGTGGACGCCTGATTACCAAAATTTGGACTTTGAAGAATTTTCCACTATTCTACAGGTGGCCGCCTGATTATCAAAACTTGAAATTTTGAAAAATATTCCCTTGATCTACAAGTTGGCGCCTAATTACAAAGCTCGAATTTTGGAAAATATTCCCTTGTTCTATAGGTGGGCGCCAGATTGCCAAATATGAAATTTGAAAAATATTCCCTTGTTCTACAGGTGGGCGCCTGATTACCAAGACTTGAATTTTTAAAAATATTCACTTTTTCTACAGGTGGGCGCCTGATTACCAAGACTTGAATTTTTTTAAAAATATTTCCTTATTCTACAGGTGGGCACCTGATTACCAAGATGTAAATTTTGCAAAATATTCCCTTGTTCTACAGGTGGACGCCTGATTACCAATACTTGAATTTTGAAAAATATTCCCTAGTTCTACAGGTGGCCGCTTGATTATCAAATCTTTGTAATTTTGAAAAATATTCCCTTGTTCTCTTGGTGGGCGCCTGACTGCCAAAACTTGACATTTTGAAAAATATTCCCTTGTTCTCCACGTTGGCGCCTGTCTGCCAAAACCTAATATTTTGAAAAATATTCCCTTGTTCTCCCGGGGGGGGGGGGGGGGCGCCGGACTACCAAAACTTTGAAATTTTAAAAAATATTTCCTTGTTCTACAGGTGGGCGCCTGATTACCAAAACTTTGAAATTTTGAAAAATATTCCCTCATTTCACTAGTGGGCGCCTGATTACCAAAACTTGGATTTTTGAAAAATATTTTCTTGTTGTACAGGTGGGCGCCTGATTACCAAAACTTGGATTTTTTGAAAAACTATTCCCTTGTTCTACAGGTGGACGCCTAATTAACAAAACTTGGACTTTGAAAAATATTCCCTTGTTCTACAGGTGGGCGCCTGATTACAAAACTTGAATTTTGAAAAATATTCCCTTGTTCTACAGGTGAGCGCCTGATTGACAAACTTGAAATTTGAAAAATATTTCCTTATTCTATAGGTGGGCGCCTGATTACCAAAACTTGGATTTTTTGAAAAACTATTCCCTTGTTCTACTGGTGGACGCCTGATTAACAAAACTTGGACTTTCAAAAATATATCCTTGTTCTACAGGTGGGCGCCTGATTACAAAACTTGAATTTTGAAAAATATTCCCTTGTTCTATAGGTGAGCGCCTGATTGAAAAACTTGAAATTTGAAAAATATTTCCTTATTCCATAGGTGGGCGCCTGGTTACCAAGACTTGAATTTTGAAAAATATTCTGTTGTTCTACAGGTGGGCGCCTGATTACCAAGACTTGAATATTCCATTGTTCTATAGGTGGGCGCCTGATTACCAAGACTTGAATTTTGCAAAATATTCCCTAATTCTACAGGTGGACGCTTGATTACCAGTACTTGAATTTTGAAAAATATTCCCTTGTTCTACAAGTGGGCGCCTGATTATCAAAATTTTTGAATTTTCAAAAATATTCCCTTGTTCTCCAGGTGGGCGCCTGACTGTCAAAACTTGAAATTCAAAAAATATTCCTTTGTTCTCCATGTGGGCGCCTGACTGCCATTACTTAAAATTTCGAAAAATATTCCCTTGTTCTACAGGTGGGCGCCTGACTACCAAAACTTGAATTTTGAAACATTTTCCCTTGTTCTACAGGTGGGTGCCTGATTGCCAAAATATAAAACTTGAGGAATTTTGAAAAATATTCCCTTAGACTGATGCCTGTGTACTTGATCACAACAAAACAAACAAAACACAAGAAATTCTTTTTGCCTTAGTTTTGTGCTGGGCGGATCTGTGAGTGTTAATCAAATCTCCTTACAAAATATTGCTAAAGCTAAAGATAAGTCTCATTATCCAGGAGGGTCCTGACAATTCTTAACTGATGACAACTTTAAGACTATGCTATGTTTCTCAAAAGGTATTCTTTTCCACTATGTCTTGGTATGAGTTATATCTGCTAGGGGTCTGTTGGTGACTGGTGATTAAAACTACTTCCCATCATCCAGGCGGGTCCTGACAACTCTTAATTAGATAACAAAATGTGTATGCTAGGGGTTAGTATTTATAGCTACGTCTCACTATTCTAGGGGGTCTTGACAACTCCTACGATTGATCCAATTATCTAGGCGGGTCCTCATGACTCTTGTTGGGGAAGTATTTAAGCTAAGTCCCCTTTTTTAGGAGGTTCCTGACAACTCTTAAGTGGATCCTATTTAAACATGCAAGTTTTTCTATGCTATTTTCTATTCATGATTACTCTTGACCTTAAAATGAGTCCCATTTTCCAGGAGGGTCCTAAGGGTTCCAAGTTAAATACTAATTCTAATTTCTGGTTGTTTCTGCTAGTGATTATTGTCCAAGCGGGTTTCTGCGGCTCTTACTAGGGGAGGTGTTGGTGCCTGCCCATGTTACCTGTATCTGACTGAGTTTCAAACTGTGTTCCATCTCAACTTCCATGCTTCTTTTAACCATCAATTGTTCTTATTGGGGTTTGCTAGTTAAAATATGTCCCATTGTGCTCTTTGGTTGGTAGGATATTTATGACGGACTACGCCCCTTTTGAGTTTTAACTCAATCACACTTCCAGGTGGGCCTTGGGATTTTGACCATACCTGCCATGTGCTTGCCCTCTCCTGTGGTTGGCCTCCATTGGGCTCTTCCGGAATACTTCTGCCCCTGTGTCAATTAAAGAAAACTTGTCAGTTTGAGAAGTGGTGTTTAGCTTGCGGCATTTTTGTTGGAGACGGCCTCCCCACTGTCGTTTTCCATTGTGTTCCATTGTCCATATTGATGATGAGGTGCTTGAACTGCTCAGCTGACCCCTAAAAACCTTTAGGCATAACTTTGCTCGCCCATTGCTGTGTTACATTCCTAGCCCTTTTGCCAGAATTCTTGCACCTTTCCGAGATTACCAAGTCAATGTATTATGCTTAGTTAACCCTTGTGTCCTTTCCTATATTTGTGTTGCAGTTCTGACTCTTCCACGAGGAGTCTTGCATCCTCTCTGAGATTGCCCGGTCAGTGTGTTATGCTCGGCTGACCCTCTGACCCTTGTGGCTTTACTTTATTCCTTATCTTTGTGTTACATTTCCATGTCTTTGCTAAAATCCCTACACCCTTTCTTGAGATCACCCCGTCTGTTTACGATGTTTGGCTGGCCCTTGAGCCTTCATTTTCGACCCTTTGCCAGAACTCTTACATCTTTCCTAAGATTGCTGAGTCAGTTTACAATGCTTGGCTAACCTATTCGGCCTTTCCCATCTTTGTATTGCGCTCCTTCACTTGCCACGGTAACTTTGATTTCACCTGGAAAGACATTGCTTGCTTATTAGCTAACCAATTTCTCTGTCACCCTTATTGCAGATAATAGCCCTTCTCCATTCAGACCCCATATCCTCTATTCATTGCATTGCCTATGAACTGACATCTTCCCACCCTTTATTTTTGACATGACCCCCGAAAGTACGTCCATTGCTCCCGGCTTTGTGTGTATGCTGTTTTTATTGACTTAAACCTCTGGCCTTGACCTTGAGGTCTGTTGCTCCTTCACTTGTCATGATGATTGATTTTCATTTGAAGACCTTGTTTGCCCCTTGACTAACCACTTCCTTTGTAAACCTTAACCCAGAAGATACCTCTTCTCATTCGAACATTATACCTTCCATCTGTTGCATTGTTCCTCAACCGACATCTGCCAAACCTTTGTGTTTCACCTGATCCCCAATGCATATTTTCCAACCACATTGTATATGATGTTCTTTCCTGACCCAAATCACAGGCTCTGACCTTGAGGTCAACTGCTCCATCGCTAGCCATGATAACTTCGATTTCTTCTTGGAAGATCTTGCTTGTCACTGGTTTACCACCCTTCTTGTCACAGAAAACACCTTTGATCCATTCACCCTGGCCCTCATTCTGCTGCATTGTCCATGATTTGATATATACTGAGCCTTTGTATTTCAAACGAATCCCAGAGCATGTTGATTGTTACCAGCTCAATGTGCTTGTAGTTCTTTCCTGACTTATGCTGCTTTGATGTGACAAACAGGTCCCCTTTTGTGCAATTGGAAAGCTGGTGGCAGATTTTGAAGTCATTTCTCACTTGTTTTAACCCGACAGACTCAAGAGGAGGAAATAAACAAGACAAAAGGAACAGATTAGAGGACAAGGAAAGGAGATGATTCGTAACAAAAAAAAACCTAAAAGTAGAAACCTATAAAATGCTGGTACTAACTCTAATGACCATGACGTCCACTTGCAGCCTATTTCGTTAAGCAAATCTGATGTTCTACTCTTGTTATACTCCCCCAGATTGTGAAGCTGGGCTTCAATGCTCCGATTATCCAATCTGATTCACAATCCTTATTCGACTTGTTGCGCCCAAAGGGTCTTCACCATCAAGCCTCTCTCATTTTGTTCTTTTCTCTCAACTTACAGTTGCCTCAAGGTGCCCGTGGGGGTTTTAACCAATAAGACTCTCTCATTTTTTCATTCAATTTATTTTTATTTCTCTCAGCTCCTGTCGCCTTACAATGCCCGTGAGGGTTTTCACCAATAAGACTCTCTCATTTTTATTATCTTTCCTGCTTGTACCGGAGTGTTGCGCCTGACATGAATCACATGTACTTACTGAACTTGGCATCTCTTGAAGACTGATCAGAAGGTCTTTCTTTGGACCTTAACGTGAGCATTTGAACAGGGTTAGAAAGAAAAGGGTATCAAAGGCTCAAAACAATTCAAATGGGTTTAAAACTACAACTTTCGGAATCAGATTTCTTACAACAACCACCATTTCTTCCCCAGTTTCTTGCTTGGGGACTTTTGAATTTTTATTGTGATGAGACCGAACCGTGAGGCTTCCTACGTATCCTTTTAAAAGGAATCGGGTCTAACGTAGTTCATACCGATTCCTTATTTTTGTTGTTGTTCTTCTTCTCCCTTTTTTCTATTTTTCTTCTCTCTCTTTTTTCTTTGATTTGTTTTCTTTTTCTTTCTTTGTTTTTCCTTTTCTCTTTTCTCTGTTCTCTTTTCTTTTCTTGTTTTTCCTTTTTTTCTCTTTTTCCTTTTTTTTCTTTTTATCTTTTTTCATTCTTTCTTTTCCTTTCCTTTTACTAACTTCTCACACTTGTATTTCTGCTTTTGTTACTGATTTCGAAAGAAGGGTATGAAAGAAAATAATTAAAGCTCAAAAGGGTTAGCAAAGGATAAAGTATTTAGGTAGCAGAACAAAATGCATTCGTCATTTCAATCTTCAAAATATGCCAAGACAAGCAAGTACAATCAGACAAAGGAACCATATATAGTATCTCTTGACTGCGTCAAAACTGATAGCCATTTCTACATATTTTCCTTTCTCCTCTTGTCAAATATAATGCACCATTATACAACACTCCAGGTATAACATATGGTCCCGGCCAGTTTGAACAACTTTCTTTTAGGATTTCTTCATGTTCTATCTGCCCGTGTTTCAAGTGGTTCGGGCTTCAAAAGATCTCAAAGGGTCCAAATCTGTTCTTATTTCCCTCAAGTGTCTCTATTTACTTACGAGTAATCTCTTAAGACCAGGCCTGGGGTTATGCATGCATGTCATGTCATTAAAGCCAACTGGGAAAAGAATTGTAAAAAGAAAAGAAAACTAAACCGAATGACTAGAAATTATGGAAAGTAGAAAATTGAATTAGGTAGATAGTGAAAGAACTTGGACAACAAAACAAGTAAAAAGACTGGGGTTAAAACCCCGAAACGAACCTAGACGACACTAAACAAAACTAGGAAAAATGAAAGGATAGAAGGGTTTGACTCATAAGACAATATTCGGAATACAACCCTAAAAATAACCCGGACAACAGAAATGACAACAAAATAAACCACAAAAACTCCTCTCTAGCTGACCAAGAAATGGAGCGTCTTCCCAATTACCCATCACGACATATTAGCCACTAGGTTCCTTTTCAATAACAATAGGCACTTCACAAGCCTTTGTCACATTGTACTTAACAGATTGCTTTTGGGTTGCTTTCTCGGCTCGCTCTAAAGATCAACCTCTGATACCGCTGAAAGCTTGGCAGCACTCGTGCCTCCAAGGCTCCCTGAAGAACTCTCACATCCCAACATGTGCAATTCATTATGCACATGCGATGGCTTTTGACTGGTGTCCGCTGCAATAGGATTTTGCACGACAATGTCACTGACATCAATATGCTTCTGAATTTCTTTCTTTAGACTCCAACACTTCTCTAAGTCATGCCCCGGGGCATCTAAGCAATATGCGCACCTTTGAGAAACATCAAACTTTTTTGACAGAGGATTTGGTATTTTTATCTGAATTGGCTTCAACACGTTCAATTGCTTCAACCTTTGGAAAAAACTATAATATGATACTTCGATAGGGGTGAAAACCTTTTCATTTTTCAGTAGCCTCTCATTCTTACATGCTTGGCTGGGCTGGAAACCTGATCCAGAAGGTTTTGGGTATGCTCGTGGTGGCGGATAAGCATTCTATTGAGCTGGGTATGGGGAAAGTGATGTACGATTATTTGAGTTCTGTGGGGAGAAGCAACGTTGGGGAGGATCATCTGGTATGCAAGGATATCCACGAGGATTATGTCGAGGTTGAAAATGTTTATCATATTTTTGATTTCTCTTTCTTCCGCCGAAGCTTACTTGGGTGTTCTGAATGTATTTCGAACCACTCATGATTTTGCATGACTTGATTCCCTCTTCTACTTGCTCCCCTATTTTTAACACATTGTTGAAGGTTTTCCCAAAGACGGGATCAAATAACTGAAGTAGGTGGGCTCCTGGGCTTGTAGGAAAAGCTCAACCATTTCCTTTTCACCAATCAAGGTACTGACTGGAGCAGCTTGTGCCCTCCATCTGAGCCCAAACTCCCTAAAGCTTTCCTGTGACTTCTTTTCATTTAAGATAGGGAAGCGCAATCTGGGGTAACAATGGATTTGCATTGAAAGTATAGAACAAAATCTTGAGCCATGTCACGCAATGTAGGTCATTTACTGATATCTTGACGAGTATACCAGTCCAAAAGCTGCCCCAGTTAGGCTCTTGCTAAAATATGCTATCAACGTGTCATCTTTCTCTCCAGAAAATAGTTACTACTTTAAAAACCACAAACCAACCACCCTTCTGCTATGAATATAACAAAATAAAGCCATCATGTTAGCGTTAGGGTATTAAACAGCTAAAATGTCACATTGCATGCAATGCACCTAGTCACAGTTACCGGTTCTAACATGACTCGAGGGTATGAAGGTCATGGCATCATCTCATTTTATTTTATTTCAGCCTCTCTTTTCTTTTCTTTTCTAGCACTTGCTTTATCATTTTCCTTCCTCATTTTCTATTTATCACTCTTTTCTTTCCTCTAATTTTCATGTCCCATATTACACCCCCTTTTTCCTTTTTTTTCATTCTCTTTCTTTTTTTTTAATCGATTTTTTATCTTTTTTTAATAAAATAAAATGATTCGATCGAACCCTATGTAGGTTGCCTACGTATCATGATGCGCATGAATCAGATCATTGCGTAGTTCTTGAAGATCGAGAATGGAGAAAATAAACTAACTCATTTTATTTATTTATTTATATACAACTCAAACCATGAAAGCTCTAATAAACAAAAAAACATTTTTCTTTTTTTATAAATAAAGTCAACTTGAAACCATTTCAATACCACAAAAACATCTGATACTAAACAACAAAGATACAAATCCAACCTTATCTAACTCTTGAACCCCTTTTTTTAATGATAAGCTACTAGCTTACGGCTAAATTATTTACAAAAAATGGTCACATATGAAAATAATTAGTCAATTCTTCAATTCTGGACAGCTTCATAATAACTGACAAAGTTACAGCCTAATGGTAATTCCCTGAGCTATGTCCTTGAACAACTGAAGCAATGGTAATTCAACCATACAACTTTGCACCCTCAATACACTTCAAGCAATTTCCATAAACATTTGCAAACCTCAACAAATTACCCAAAAAGCCGTAATCCCAAAAAAAAAATTCATTCTTTACTTTCTCCTTTCTCTTCTTTTGTTTCATAATTTATAATTTGTTTTAAGGACAATCCAAAGTAACAGAAACTAAAAATTAAATACTACTAAATTAAGATAGCAAAAATCAAACGGAAAAATATAGTAACTATATTTAAAAAAAAGTAACTACTATTATTACTAAGTATTTCCTAAAGCCTACAACTAACAAAATCATTATACTAGATAAAACTGTATTTTGGAAACTCTATTTTTCTTTATACATGAAAATAAAATTAATACTCCAAAAATTTAACTCTTTTTGTAGTTTTGTCTTTTTTTAAAAAATTTTGCTAGATAAACAACTACAAAGTGAAATGAAGACTAAAATATCGAGATTAAACTTAAAAAAATATTTACATGCTAAAAAGTGAGTGAAAATGTAAATAGCACGGTTGTAACTTGACTGCTAATTGAAACTCAGCAACTGTGTAAGATCAAACTCATAATGTAATTAAAACTTAGAACCAAGCAAAAAAAATTGTGCTATAGACAACTCTACAGATTCACATTTATAGCCTGCTGGACCAACTAACACCAAACTAAACTAGCAGCAACAAACAAAGTAACTTTAAGCAATACGTTTCAGCTTGTAATTCCCTGTTAACTGAATCACCGACGCATTTGTAATCAACTGAATTCAATTGTGTAGAAAAATCAGCTTGCACTCACTAGACAACTGGTTCAAAAAGTGCAAATTTCAAGGTTGTTGAAACAACCTTCAATAACAGTCCAAAACACTCTTATTTGACTTCAAAATTCTTCAAAGAAACTCTAATGTCCAACCCAGTTTCAGGTTCAAAATGTTGTAAAAAAATACAAATAATGCTTAGGAAAGTTGTATTACATCAACAAATTTCATTTAAATGCAATATTCTAAGATTCAAAGAAGATGGCAGGTTCGCTATTCAATTTCTTCTCAATGCTCAACACTTCAACAACACCTTGAGCACTAAATTCAGCAGCAGAGGCACAAATATTTTCAACCAAGAATGACGATATCAACTGTAGAAACAAAGCATTTGAATCACAACAATATTGAGTCATAATAACCACAAAATACAGCTTAATAGTACGGGATCTGCTTTTAAGAAAACAGCTCGAAACTGGAATTTCAATAGTGTATTGTTGGAATATAAACTGAAGCAACGCAGTTAAGTTAACTGAAGCCGAAACTTTTGCAAAATTTCCTCAACTGTTAAGAAAAACTATAGTAACAACAATCAATTAAATAAATGTGGACAACTCCATCGTTGAGCGAAAAATGAACAATGCAGGGCTGTGGACAGCAAGTATGAAATCCTTTTCAGCAATAGAAAACAAGCAGCAAATTATTTTCCAGCAAACATGCAACTTCTGTCAGCAGATTCTAACCAACTGGACTATAGTTTATGTAACAGGAGCACTCAATTCAGCAACGAAAACATTTTAGAAGTAAAAACCAGATTTCAAGCTATCACTGCTAAACTCAAGCACGATCTTAACGGATACCAAATGTCGGCAGATTAAGCTTACTGTATGCTCAACCAAATCACAATTCAAGCTGCTCAATATCTAGTCCAACTGAATCCCCTATATTAAACTCAATGATAACAACAACTATTAGAAACCAATGGTAACGAGGTTCAAACTAGAAGATATTCAGCTATCAATTTACTCCAAAAACTTTTCCATAAATAGTGGAAACTTTAAACAAACAAGCTTCATAGCTTCGCAGTCATAGCACAAATATAACTTGTGTACAATGCATGATTTACTTTCAAATACTGTCCCACCAACAATTCATAGATTGAATTAAAATTACAAAACAATGCTCCAACAAACAAAGACTTATCGCAACAGAACTTTCGCTAGCATAAAAGAAGTTTGACCAAAGAATTCCAACTTGAACTCTAAGAATTTCAATAGTAGATTCTACTGACATAACTCAATTCACACAATTTTAAACAAATAACTTCTGAATTCTAAAACTAACCTATGTGGCTAAAAGTGGCTAGAAGTGAAAAATTTGGCTATGACCCTGCAAAGCCGAGAATCTAAGATTTACTAGGAAGACATGACCCTATGTGGGTTGCCTACGTATCACGCCCTAAAAGACGAGAATCAGGTTTGCGTAGTTCAGGCAAATTGGATATGGGCAAGAAATTATTAAAAAACAACTAATTTTTAAAGAAAACATTTTCTTTTGTCTGTTTTTTTTTGAAAAAATGATGAAATATGTTTGGATTATTTTTCCTTTTTCCTTTTTTTGATTTTTAGGAAATAGTAATAAAATGTTCAAAATATTTTTTGAAATTTTCACATATCCTTTGTCTCATTTTTTTTAATAAAATATAACAAAAACATAACTAAATACTACTTGTTTTATTTCCACACTTCACCCTTCTTTTTATTTGTTTTTTTCATTTTTTTTCATTTTCCCTCAGCTATCATTGGTCCTCCAAATGACCCTTTCACCCTTGAAAAAATACAACATGTTGCATATAAAATGCATCAGGATGGTCTATTAAATTGGGTACACCTGTCGTAGACGGATCCAACCCCTGTGTTGAGTCCCATAAGTCAAATGCATGATGCAAATAAGCGTTCCTACTAGGTATCCGACATGAGGCTGAGTTATTCTAGGGTAAAAACCTTGGAATATGTTCTAGACTTTGTACCCGAGAGGATAACTCGAGTCGAGTAGGGGACTACGTACTGGGAACCAAAAGGCCATCCGGCTTAGTAACTTGTCCGGCCTCTTTCTTATTGCAGGGTATGACACTAACAGAATAGGGAGTCTCAACCAGTAAGCACATCCCCGGAGGTGAGAAGAGAAGGGTTTCGTCACAGTTTATATGTACAGTTCAGATAATATTCAAGCGGTAAAAACATCATTTTCACATTAGGCCAACATGTAAAATCAGATGATAAACAAAGCCAAATACAACAATTATTCTACGCTCGAGTTCTTGAACTCTGAACTAGAGATTCTGGGTTCGATCCCCGGCAGAATCGCCAGAGCTGTCACACCTCCTTTGCGCTACTAGAACCCCGCGAAGGGAGTAGATAAGGGGGGTTTTCCAATTAAAGGAAAATCAAAATGGGATTCAATTATATAAGGAAATTTCAGAGTCGCCGGTTGGGAGACTTATGGCGTCCCAAGTCACCGTTTAGAATCCCAAATTGACGAAAAGAATGACTTTGTTTAACAGTCTGCGAACCAGAAATTTGGGTAAGGAATTATGTTAACCCGGGAGAAGGTGTTGGCATTCCTGAGTTCCATGGTTCTAGAACGGTCTCTCAACTGTTATATTTGGCTTAGATTATCTTATTTTTACAATTATGAACCTACGCATATTTTTTAATCCCTTAATAGATTTTATTATTATTTTTAAATAATATTGCAACGTTGTTAAAACATGCCTTGAACCACGTCACATAAATGCACCCGCGGTTTTGACACATTCCATCTTCGTTGAGATTTGGATTTGGGTCACATAAATGTGCACCCGTGTTTAAGGATATAAAATTATTTAAGACGTGCCTAAAAGCGACTAGCGTGTTATTATCTTTGCAGGAACACCGTGAAAGTCGCTAACCGGCATGTACCGAATCTCTAAATATTTTAATAAGTGTGAGCATATAATTTTTGTCATGCTAAGATGACTCCCACAGGACTCTTAGGTTTAGGATTTTCCTTTTTATATTTGTTTTTAAGATTTAATTGTGTGTGCCAGTGTGTTCTTAGTAATGCATGCTTAAAATCAATTAGGATTTAATTTCGTGTTTTTGCTAAAATAACTGTTAATTAGGGTTATTTTTTCAAATAGAAAATTCAAAATATTTAAGTAGTATTTCTGGCATGTTAATCGTTTTGTTTAATTTTTATTTTTTATTTGTTGCATAAACAACATCACCCTTCGTGCTTCATCACTCTCTCACCAAAACAATACACGGCATCACCATTCGTGCTTTAACACCCTCTCACCAAAACAACAATCACAAGAAATAGGGCAAGGGAATAAATAAAATTATAATAAAATCCCGGCAAGGGAAAAATAGTTAAACAATCAAATCCCGGCTAGGGAAAAATATCAAAAGCATTAACATCCCAACAAGGGAGATAGCATTAAAAGCAAAAACATCCTAGCAATGGAGACAATTCTCTTCTCTTTTTCACTTTTACTTCACTACTCACTTCACAACTTGATCTAATGCTCTATAAGGTTAGACCAAATAGATAGCTCGATGCCACAAACACAATTCAAGCCTCAACAATCGTTTTACTTCTTGATTCCTCCACCAACTCACTCGTATCTAGCCACAAGTTACCTAATTATATCAATTAATGCTAAATGAATCAATTCCAATGCATGAAAATAGGTTTTCTTAAGTCTTTCCCAAAAAGTCAAAAAATCTCCCCCGTGCCCACAAGGTCAAAACCCGAGGTTTGAACTAAACCCGATTATCCATTCCCCCACAAACCCAAATATATAATTTGTTTTGAAATCAGACCTCAAATCGAGGTCCAAATCCCCAAAATATGAAAAATCTAGGTTCTATCCAAAACACCCTATTTTCCCAAAGGAGAACATCTGATTTGGGATTAAATTACAAGAAAAGATGTTAAGGGTTAAAGAAAGCGAGTTAGATGACTTACAACCGATTTGGAAGAGTAATTGTCTTTGAAAAATCGCCCAAGATTGTTTTGGTTTTTAAAGGGTTTGAGAAATGGTTGAAATGCATCTATGTTACGATTTGGCAGGTTGCAGGTGTCGCGATTGCGACCAGGGTTTGCGAACCCTTCAAACTGCCACCCTCACATTTGTTACTGATGTCTGCATTTGGGATAAAATTGTCGCATTTGGAAACTAAAGGAGTCCAAGTCACTTCTCAATTGCGATTGGCCTTTCGCATTTGCGACATTGCTTTTGATGACTACATCGCATTTGCGACCCCAATGCAGGACAAATCTTTTTTCATTTGCGGTGATTTTATCACATTTGTGAGCTCTCTTTTGTGGGTTAGGATTCACAAAGCTCGTCTCACGCTCGTCTGACCACCTGAACTGGGCAACCTTCTGATTCAACCTAGTCATCAAGGCGCAATAGATGAAAACCATTCTACATCCCAACAATAATAAACTGCCAATCCCAAGAATCTCCAGATCTCTGTAGTTGATTCTGGTCTAGGCCAGTTCTCGACTGCCTCTATATTCTTCGCATCTACCTGAATACCCTCTACAGAAACAACATGACCCAAGAAAGCAACAGACCCCAACCTAAACTCACACTTCAAAAACTTGGCATACAATTGACTGTCTCTCAAAGTCTGACGAACCACTATGGGAATAAATCGAAATATCATTAGTGAAGACTGTCACGAACGAATCCAAGTAAATCCTGAACACTTAGTTCATCAAATCTATAAGACCTACTGGGGCATTTGTGTTACGATCCCAGTTCGCCCTCCGTAAGCAAGTCGTGATGACACCTAGTCCCTACGACTAGGTAAGCCTAACGATGCGGAAGATAACATAACTTGCGGAAATAAATAACTAAGACTGAATAACTAGAAGAAAATTGTATATAAATACCGCTCGACATATACAACTCAATAATGCGGAAGTCTAAAATATCACCCCAAAACCCGAAAACTCATAGGAATACAAGCTAGAAGAATACAGTAAGTGCTCTAATCTCCAGGAATGTCTACGCCAAAAGTACAATAGAAGGCTAAACGCTACAAGATAGAGTAAAAAAGGAGATTCTTCGGTATGTGGACACGGAAGATGTACATTTAATTCTACGTAGCTCTCCCTGCCTCAAGGATAATGCACCTGGATGGGGATACCTGCATCTGCACACGAAAAACATGCGCAGAAAGAGCATGAGTACACCATATCGGTACTCAGTAAGTGCCAAGCCTGACCTCGGTGGAGTAGTGGTAAGGAAGGTCAGGGCCCTACTGAGATAAAATAATAATAGTAATGACAGGACAAGATAGTAGTATAATTAAAAATCTACAGTAAGATTCTATACAGATAACAAGAGTACAATAACGAAAAAACTAAGATAAAGGCAGAACACAAGGAAATACCGCTCCCAACAAGAATAATAATTATCGAGGAACTCTTAGTATCCCGAGGATCTCTTGGTATCCTCAGTATAAATGACAGGGATCTCTTGGTATCCCGAGGATCTCTTGGTATCCTCAATATAAGTGCCAGGGATCTCTTCGTATCTCGAGGTTATCTTGGTATCCTCAATATAAGTGCCAGAAATCTCTTGGTATCCCGAGAATCTCTTGGTATCCTCAATATAAATGCTAGGGATCTCTTGGTATCGCGAGGATCTCTTGGTATCTTTAATATAAATTCTAGGGCTCTCTTGGTATCCCGAGGATCTCTTGGTATCCTCAATATATATATACATGTGACGAAGATCTCTTGGTAACCCGAGGATCTCTTGGTATCCTTAATATATATAAATACATGTGCCGGGAATCTCTCAGTATCCCGCACTCTCGGTCCAGGTCATAACACGTGCATGGAGATCTCCCGTGATGCTGTCCTATAGTCCTAATTTGAAATCACCCAGTAACAGCTCAAGAATATCAAAATAAATTCTAAACTCGTAAAAAGTATTAGTAAATTCTAATGTTACAAACTCCACGGAATACAAACAAGGCATTTTAAACAAATAGGCAAGTAGGTCAACTAAATATGTGTTTTTCCAAATTAACACAGGCTAAATTTGCAATTGGAGTACACGATTAAGCAAGAAAAACTCAATTTAAATACTTCAAGTAAAACGGATTTTTAAACATTTAGCTCAAGTACGCTCTCGTCTCCTCACGTACAAGGCATTCAATTACCAAATATCATATCCTAAGGGAAAGGTCCTCCACACAAGGTTACAGAAGCCACTTATCTCAAACCAGCTCCAAAATTAACTCAAAATTACACTTTTGCCACGAGTATCCGACTCCAAATGGCCCAAATCTTTGAAATTCAATTACATATCGAAAATAACATCTCCAACAACTAATTCTACTATTTAATTCAAAGCTAAGGCACAAAATAAGGTAAAATAACCAAAATTCCCCTCATGCCAATGTCTCGGAATTAGAATACTTTAACATTTTCTGAACCACCCTCGTACTCTCACGAGTCTAACCATATAAAAATCTCTCAAATCGGATGTCAAACATCCACTCAAAACTCAATAATTTGGTCCATGAAGTTTTACCCTTTTTCATTAAAAATCTGAAATTAAGGAGGAATTCATGATTAAATTAGTGGGTTTTAAGCATAAGAGAGTAGCGAATCGTTACCAAGTAGTTGCCCTCGAAAATCCCTCAAAATTACTCCCAAATTCGAGCTCCTAAGATTGTGTTTTAATAAAAATGGCTAACCCTCGGATTTTAAAATGGTTATATCTGTCCATGTATTCAAAGCATCGCGAACGCGGAGGAAGTCTCGCGTTTGCGAAGAAGGAAGAATAAAGGCTGCAAAAAATGCCCTTCGCGAATGCCAGGAAGTGTCCGCGAAAATGAAGGTCTGGACTGGTGAAGCTACGTGAACGTGGCAAGGGCAATGCAAATGCGATGAGTAAAAATAGGCCCAGCCCTCGGAGTTAAATTAAGTTATGCGAACGTGATGTCTTAAATGCGTTCGCGGTTTAGGAAAACGTGAAGCTTCCCCAACGCGAAGGACTAAGCATGAACGCAATGAGGAAACTGGTCCCCCTTCCAGAATTACTCTACGCAAACGCATGGAAGAGGACACGAACGCATAGAAGAAGAAGGTCAGAAGTACGCGAACGCCAGAGGAACGTCGCAAACACGAAGAAGGAATTGGGACTGCAACTGCTGAATGATTTTCTATAACTCTTCACAACTTCTAAATGCTCCGTTGAGCATCCGAAACACGTACGAGGCCCTCGAGACCTCAACCAAACCTACAGACATATCTCATAACCTCATTCAAACTTGTACCAATCCATAAACCACCTAAAATAATGCCGAAAACCCAAATTAGTCAAGGATTTGAGCCTAAAAACTTTAGATTCCATCAAACACACGCTTTCGATCAAAAACCTAACCAAAACATGTCCGAATGACCTAAAATTTTGCACACACATCCCAAATGACATGATGGAACTATTGAAACTTATAGAGTTTTGACCTCGCATCAAAATCTCACCTATCAACCGGAATACTTCAAAAATTCAAACTTCGACATTTCAAGGATAAATTAGCTACGGACCTCCAAAATGCGTTCTGAATACACTCCCAACCCCAAAATCACCAAACATGGCTAACGGAACCATCAGAATTTTTTTTAAGGCCGTCTTCACACTGTCCCAACTACAGATAACTTTCCTACACATAAGCTTTCATTTCGGGACTAAGTGTCCCAAAACTCTCCGAAACTCAAAACCGAATGCCGCGGCAAATCAAATAAGTAGAAATAAACTTGGGGAAAGAAGTTAATAGGGGATCGGGCATTAATTCTTAAGATGACCGGCTGGGTCGTCACGTCCTCCTACACTTAAACATGCATTCTTCCTCGAACGAGCATAAAGACATACTTGAAGTAGTGAAAAAGCGAGGGTAACTGCTGCGCATATTCTGCTCGATCTCCCCGGTCGCCTTCTCGACTGGCTGACCCCGCCACTGAACCTTTACTGAAGCAATTTTCTTTGACCTCAACTTTCTGACCTGCATGTCCAATATAGCCACTAGCTCCTCAATATAGGATGAATCATTGTCCAACTGGAATGAACTGAAATCCAATACGTGTGATGGGTCACGATGATACCTCTGGATCATCAAACGTGAAATACCGGATGAACCCCTGCCGGGTTGGGAGGTAAGGCAAGCTTATAAGCAACCTCCCCAACACACCTCAATATCTCAAAAGGGCCAACAAACCTCAGACTCAACTTCCCTTTATTTCCAAATCTCATGACGCCCTTCGTAGGCAAAACTCGGAGCAAAACCCGCTCTCCAACCATAAAGGAAACATCTCAAACCTACCGGTCCACATAGCTTTTCTGTCGGGACTAGGTTGTATGAAGTTTATTCCTGAATTACCTTGACCTTCTCCAAAGCATCCTCAACCAAATCTGTACCCAATAGTCTGGCCTCGCCCAGCTCAAACCAACCCACCAGAGATCTACACTGCCTACCATACAAGGCCTCATACAATGCCATCTGAATGCTAGACTGGTAGCTGTTGTGGTAACAAAACTCTGCCAGTGGCAAGAATTGATCCCAAGACCCTCCAAACTCAATCACACATGCACAGAGCACATCCTTAGGAATCTGAATAGTGCAGACGGGATGTCCGTCCCTCTAGGGGTGAAATATTGTGCTCAACTCCACCCGAGTACCCAACTCCTGCTGAACGGCCCTCCAAAACCGTGATGTAAACTGAGTGCCTCTATATGGAATAATAGAAACTGGAGTACCATGCAGACGGACAATCTCTCGGATATAAATCTCTGCCAACCGTTCTGAAGAATAAGTGGTACACATAGGAATAAAATGAGCAGACTTGGTTAGTCGATCTATAATAACCCCAATGGCATCAAACTTCTTCGAGGTCCATGGGACACCACAAAGTACATGATGATCTACTCCCATTTATACTCCGGAATCTCTATCTGCTAAAGAAATCCACTCGGTCTCTGATGCTTCTACTTCACCTACTGACAATTGAGGCACTGAGCTACAAACCCAACTATATCTTTCTTCATATGCCTCCACCAACAGTTTTACCTCAAATCCTGGTACATCTTTAATAAGGGAAATGACGAACGAGTCAACATATTGATGGGACAAACTATGCATCAAATGCATAAAGGTTGCTGGGCCATTGATCATCCCAAATGAGATAACAAGGAACTCGTAATGACCATACTGAGTCCCGAAAGTAGTATTCAGGATATTTGGCTCCCAAATCTTCAACTGGTGGCAACGTGAATGCAAACCAATTTTAGAAAATACTTGTACACCCTATAGCTGGCCAAACAAATCCTTAGTATGAGGTAAAAGATGTCATTTCTTCACTGTAACTTCGTTCAACTAGCAATAATCAATGCACATATGCATAGAACTGTCCCCTTTTTCTTTTCTTTTTTCTTTTGTTTTCTTCATAAACAAGACAGACGCACTCCAAGGTGATACACTCGACTGAATAAAACCCTTATCAAACAAATTCCTATAACTGATCCTTCGACTTAACTGAAGGTCTCACCTCATCCTTAGTCCATAACCCTAGTACATGACCCAAACCTCAACATCTGACATTCGTCATAGGAACAGAATTTCACATCATCACACTGCATTAGTCATATTTTAACACGCTTCAACTCTTAAAAGCACTGAAATACTTTCAAATTTTTCCATGATATTACATTCTCCCCCCGCTTAGGGTCATTCGTCCTCAAATACACAACATAACTTATCTTTTTCTTCACACATCTTAACGTCCCAAAAAAAATTTTTTCAGAAATTTTGACAGAGTCCCCCCTTTAATTGAGACTATCCACCTATCGGAGTAATACCAAAACAACTCCTAACAACATAATAACTCAACAAGTCACCATAATGTATATATCAACAATGCTAATATCCGAATTACAAGCACGACATTATCATAACGATATTTGGACGTGAAACACATCAAATGTATGCACATAACGTCTATGGGCATGTTAGTTACTCATAAATCACAATATTGCCAATTAACCTTATGTTACCAAGCTCTCATTTCAAATCTCCACTTTACTCACAACGAGGCATAAAGACCTTGTAGTTACTTTGCCGAAATAACGAGTCGTATTTAACGCCACCTGGGCACCCATCTCGTAGGCTAAAACTCAATGTCTATAACTCAAAAAATTGGCAGACTACGAATAGAAAATATACAAGAATTGACAATTAAGCCAAACAGGCATAATTTCCTACTAAATATAGAAAACTTTTTTTTTCATAAAAGGAGAATCTTAAACACATAAAATTTTCACCACCAGGACCTCGTCGTTATATAACATCCACTGCAGCTTGTAGCCCAGCGTAAAATATTCAACATTATATAAAAAAATTTGAGGATCTCGACCTCAACTTTGAATCACAAGTATCTGCACACTGTGCCAACTGAAAATTTTCATTTCCTTTATTTCTTCTTTTAAATTAATTTCCGTCAAACAAGATCACAACATATAATGAACCCCCATATTGGTAGGGCATATAATTCACAATTGAACTTAATTATCCTAAAACCGCATCAAATCTCATCGTAGTAAGTAATAGAAAGTCACTTGATGTGACCAACACATAATGATAGAAATAGATATCTCCATATAATAACCCAACGTGGGTTCACATAAGTAGATTTTAAGATTACGAAGCTCACTCATGAGTGTAGCATATTTAGAGGACTTGCCTCGATACTCAAAACAGAATTGATTTAATGAAATTGTTACTTTATAATCACATTGAGACCATATTTGTAATGACACCATCCGGTGTAGCGACATCATCCATACCATGGCAATTATATCAACGGGTCGGGCCCCCACCTTTTAGGCGCCAACTACACACTTGTTATCCATCTCTAACTTGTACGTATGTAGATTAGTAACTATTATGGAGTCTGTGGACTGAGTGTTCTAATGAAATAGATTCCTCCTAAGTCTGGAACAATCTCTCCTGATGCTCCTAGTATTACCACATTCATAACACCCATATGCAGTTTGGTTGTTCATACTTAGTCTGTGGCGGATAAGTATAATAACCATTGTACGAATCATACACCAGTTGTGCATTATAAGATGATTGTTCCAAGTGAGTGTCCTGATTAAGCACTACGAGTATTCTGAAATTTTTTCCATGTCCCTGCATCATCCCATAGAAATCTTAGATTTTACTTATATACAAGTTTCAGAGGACCTTTGAACACCACAGAAATACATCTCGGGCCAAAACTAATATGACACATGACCCTCACAATTTGATCGTTGATACTGGACTCCCTTCACTTGGCGAAAAACCATAAGATACATTCCGATAATTTATAATACTAGCCTTTATCAATTGTACGACACCATTATAAGACACCTCAAGCTGTTTGTTTGGCGCATGTCGTCCTTATGACAATTTAACTCACTTCTTCCAGTATCTCGGATGCTAGTTGTACCCTTCGCTAAATAGAATTCTCATATGAACAACATAGTCTCTATTACCACCGACTATCATTAGATCTATATCCACCTCGTGACTCTACTACTATCGCGATGGTTAGGCAATTAGGTGAACCTTCTTAACATTGTACTTATCAACCAGATGTCAGAACCTATTGCACCCCCATGTGCACAATTGAATGATCTCTCAATACTCCTGCATAATCAATATGGATGACACGTGGTAAAAATGGTTGAGAAATTCTTGGCTCCCTTATAATCCTTTTGTAGAATCACGAACCATTGTCGTATAATTGATACCAAGTGTGCAATTTCAATACACGAGTGGATGTAAAAAGAACATATGATATAGGCTTAAGACAAATTAAATGTCACACGATAAGGAAAGAAATGAAGTGAGATTTTCCTAATGGTTACATAGCCTCTCGTAGATAGTTATAGATGTCTCTGTACTGATCTGTGAAACTATAATAAACCGACCTGTGTTCCGTGACCCCTACGAACCTAGAGCTCTGATACCAACTTGTCATGACCCCAATTCGCCCTCTGTGAACATGTCGTGATGACACCTAGTCCCTATGACTAGGTAAGCCAAACGATGCGGAAAATAACATAACATGCCGAAATAAATAACTAAGACTGAATAACTAGAAGAAAATTGTATATAAATACCGCTCGGCATACAACTCAATAATGCAGAAGTCTACAATATCACCCCAGAAACCAAAAACTCACAGAATACAAGCTAGAAGAATATAGTAAGTGCTATAATCTTAAGGAATGTCTACAGCAAAAGTATGATAGAAGGCTAAATGCTACAAGACAGTGTAAAGAAGGAGACTCTTCAGTTTGCAAAAGCGGCAGATGTACCTCGAAGTCTCTGTAGCTCTCCCTTCCTCAAGGATAATGCGCCTAGGTAGGGGTACTTGGATCTGCACACAAAAAACATGCACAGAAGGAGCATGAGTACACCACAGCGGTACTTAGTGAGTGCCAACCCTAATCTCGGTGGAGTAGTGGCGAGGAAGGTCAGGGCCCTATTGAGATCAAATAATAATAATAATGACAGGATAAGATAACAATATAATTGAAAATCTACAACAAGCGTTTATATAGATAACAAGAGTACAATAACGGAAAAATGGAAATAAAGGAAGAACACAAGGAAATACAACTCCCAACAAGAATAACAATAACCAGGGATCTCTTGGTATCATCTATATAAATGCCAGGTATCTCTTGGTATCCTCAATATAAGTGCCAGGGATCTCTTGGTATCCCGAGGGCCTCTTGGTATCCTCAATATAAATTCTAGGGATTTCTTGGTATCCCAAGGATCTCTTGGTATCCTCAATATAAATTCCAGGGATCTCTTGGTATCCCGAGGATCTCTTGGTATCCTCAATATATATAAATACATGTGTCGTGAATCTCTTGGTATCCCTAGGATCTCTTGGTATCCTCAATATAAATTCCGGGGATCTCTTGGTATCCCGAGGATCTCTTGATATCCTCAATATATATAAACACATATGTCGGGGATCTTTTAGTATCCCATACTCAGCCGATGTCATAACACATGCAGGGGGATCTCCCGGGATGCCATCCTGTTGTGCCAATTTAAAACACACAATAAAAGCTCAAGAATATCATAATAAATGCTAAACTCGTAACAAGTATTAGTAAATTCTAGCTTAACATGCTCCACAAAATACAAACAAGGCAGTTTAAACAAATAGGCAAGTAGATCAACTAAACATGTTTTTTTTCAAAATTAACACAGGCTAAATTTGCAATTAGAGTAACAAGGTTAAACAAGAAAAATTCAATTTAAATACTTCAAGTAAAGTCAGATTTTTCAACAATTAGCCCAAGTACGCGCTCGTCACCTCATGTACAAGGCATTCAATTACCAAATATCATATCCTAAGGGGAAAGGTCCCCCACACAAGGTTAGACAAGCCACTTACCTCGAACTGGCTCTAAAATCAACTCGAAATAACACTTTTGCCACGAGTATTCGAATCCAAATGGCCTAAATCTATGCAATCAATTACATATCGTAAATAACATCTCCAACAACTGATTCTACTATTTAATTCAAATCTAAGGCACAAAATTAGGTAACATAACATAAATTCCCCTTAGGACAACGTCTCGGAATCGGAAACTTTTTACATTTTCAGAACCCTCGTACTCTCACGAGTCTAACCATATAAAAATCTCTCAAATCGGATACCAAACACCTACTCAAAACTCAATAATTTGGTCCATAAATTTTTACCCATTTTTCATTCAAAAATCCAAAATTAAGGAGGAATTCGTGATTAGCTTAGTGGGTTTTAAACATATGAGAGTAGAGAAATGTTACCCGGTAGTTTCCCTAGAAAATCCCTCAAAAAATCTCCCAAATCCAAACTCCCAAGCTTGTGTTTTGATAAAAATGGCTAGCCCTCAGATTTTGAAATGTTTATATTTGTCCAGGTATTCAAAGCATCGCGAACACGGAGGAAGTCTCGCGTTCACAAAGAAGGAAGAATGAAAACTGCCAAAAATGCCCTTCGTGAATGCGAAGGTTTCGACTGGTGAAGCTAGGCGAATGCAACAAGGGTAATGCAAACATAATGAGTAAAAATTGGCTCAGCCCTCAGAGTCAAATAAAGCTATGCAAATGCGACGTCTTAGTCGTGATCGCGATTGAGGAAAACGTGAAGCTTCGCAAACGCAGAGGACTAAACGCGAACACGATGAGAAAACCGGTACTCCCTCCATAAAATATCTACACGAACGCGTGGAGTAGGATGCGAACACGTAGAAGAAGTAGCTCAAAACTACGCGAACGCGAGAGGAACATCACAAACGCGAAGAAGGAATTGGACCTACAACTACTGAAGGATCTTCTGCAACTCTTCACAAATCCTAAATGCTCCGTTGAGCATCTTATACACACCCGAGGTCCCCGAGACCTCCACAAAACCTGCAGACATATCCCATAACCTCATTCAAACTTATAACAATTCTTAAACCACCTAAAACAACGCTGAAAACCCAAATTAATCAAGGATTTGAGCCTAAGAACTTCAAATTCCATCAAAACACGCTTTCGATCAAAAACCTAAGCAAAACACGTTCGAATGACCTGAACTTTTATGCACACATCCAAATGACATGATAGAACTACTATGGCTTCCGGAATTCATTTCGACCCTCAGATCAAAATCTCGCCTATCAATCGAAAACTTCAGAAATTCAAACTTTGGCATTTCAAGCCTAAATTAGCTACGGGCCTCCAAAATGCATCATGAATACGTTCCCGACACTGAAATCACCTAAAATGGAACCATCAGATTTTCATTCCAAGGTTATCTTTACACTATCCCGACAATAGATAACTTTCCAACACTTAAGCTCTCATTTAGGGACTAAGTGTCCCAAAACTCTTCGAAACTCAAAACTGAACATCCTGGAAAATAAAATAAACAGAAATAAACTTGGGGAATGCAGTTAATAGGGTTCGAGGTGTTAATTCTTTAGACGACCGACCGGGTCGTCATAATTTGTCAACCCAAATGACATCACCAAGAACTTATAACGCCCTACCGAGTGCGGTAAGTTGTCTTAGGGATATCAGATGCCCTAATCCTTAACTATTGGTAGCCAGATCTCAAGTCAATATTCAAAAATACCTTGGCACCATGAAGCTGATCAAACAATTCATCAATCCTCGACAAAGGATACTTATTCTTGATTGTAACCTTGTTTATCTTTTGGTAATCTATACACATTCGCATCGATCCATCCTTCTTCTTAACAAATAACAATGGTGTATCCTAAGGCGAGACACTAGGTCTAATGAAACCTTTTTCAAGCAAGTCTTACAACTGCTCCTTCAATTCTTTCAACATAGGCGGCACAATACAGTACGGCGGGATAGAAATCGGCTGGGTGCCTGGAGCTAAATCAATGCAGAAGTCAATATTCCTGTCGGGTGGCATAACAAGCATGTCTGAAGAAAATACCTCAGGAAACTCACGAACTACAAGCACAGAATCATTAGAAAGAAACTCAGCACTAGAATCACAAACATATGCTAAATAGGCCAAACACCCATTCTCCACCATATGTCGAACCCTCATATATGAGATAATCCTACGGGTGGAATGACCATGAGTCCCTCTCCACTATAAACGAGGCAACCCCGGCAAAGCTAAGGTCACAGTCTTGGCATGACAGTCCAAGATAGTATGGTAAGTTGATAACCAGTCCATCCCCAATATGAAATCAAAATCAACTATGTCCAAAAGTGACAAATCTACATGAGTCTCAAGACCCTTGATCACAACTGTACACGAACAATCGGCACGATCTACCACAATAGAATCACCGAGTAGTGTAGACACATATACAGGAGAACTCAACAAATCACTAGGCATGACCAGATACGGTGCAAAATAAGATGACACATAGGAGTATGTAGATCCTAGATCAAATAGAACTGAGGCACCTGTACTTCAAACATGAACAGTACCTGCATCAGCCCCGAGCCTGGCTGGAAGAGCATAACATTGGGGCTGGGCCCCACTACCCTAAACTATATCTCTAGGATGGCCTGCTACTGGCTGGCCTCCAGCTCTAACGGCATGAGCTCCACCTTTAGCACCTCTGCCTACTGGCTGATAAGATTATGGAATACTCGGTGCCTAAACCATGGCGCGGGAACCCTAATACTGAGAGATGCTCGATACTCGTGGGCAAAACCTAGCAATGTGACCTATCTCACCACAATTATAACAAGCTCTCGGCTGCTGAGACTGCTGACCCTGATGAACAAAATGACCAACCCGAACTTTGGAGCGTCGATGCACTAATAGGAGCTGGTGGTGCACTGTAGGACTAGTAATCAAAATATTGTATATGAGAACCATGATCACCTAAAGCACCGTGAGAAACCTGAAGTGCTGACTGAAAAGGCCTGGGAGAATGGTCTCTGCTATACGAAGTTGTGATTCCAAATGAGCTACCACTGAATCTGCCTAAATGATGAGGTCTCTTATCAGACCCTTAACCACCTCCCTTCGATAGAACCATCTCAAATCTCCTGGCCACGTTGGCCGCCTCCTAAAAAGAAATCTTACTCCCCGTCTCCTTAGTCATCTGAAGTCGAATAGGCTGAATGAGTGACTCAATGAACCTCATCACACACACACACCCTCTCTATCTCTTAGTGGGAATTATAAGAAGATCATGATGGGCCAAATCAATAAACAGGGTCTCGTACTGAGTAACAGTCATAGAACCCTACTGGAGACACTGAATATGACACTGATAAATCTCTATCTGAATGACAAGATGAAACTTCTCCAAAAATAGCTGAGAAAATCGATCCCAAGTCAAAGCTGGTGACCCAACTAGTCTAGTCAAACAATATTTTCTCCACCAAGTCTTGACGAATCCAGATAAGAAAAAAAGTAGGAAAGTCGACCCCATTAGTCTCAACTATCCCTATGTTCCTAAGAACCTCATGACAGTTGTCTAAATAATCCTGGGGATCCTTAGAAGATGCACACCTGAAAGTGGTAGTGAAGAGCTTGGTAAATCTGTCCAATTTCCAAAAGGCATCAACATACATAGTTGCTCCATTATAGGTCAGAGCTCCCACACCTGGTAGAACTACTCAAATTGTCTGGGCGACTGGAGTCTAAAACTAGGGATCCAATTGCTCCAGAGTGCGTATAGCAGGAGTCTGGGCTACTCCTCTAGCTTGAGAGATGGCCGGTGCGATTGGAAGCAAGCCTGCCTGCGCGACGCTCTCCATAAGGCCTACTAGACGGACTAGAGCAGCCTAAAGTATTGGGGTAGCAATGAACCTCTCTGGGACCTAAGCTGGGCCCACTGGAACTACCTGGGCCAGAACCTCATCATCTAACTCAATCTGAGGTTTCATCGTTGGTGTTGCTGCTCTGGGTTGAGCTCTGCCCCTACCCCAGCCTCTAGCATGGCCTCGCCCTCTGCCTCTCGTGGGAGCTGCTGCTGGGGCCTCGGGCTGCTGATCAGTGGATGAGGAAGCATGTGTTCCCACTATCTAAGAAAGAACAGAGTATAAATTTAATTAGCATTGAGAAACCAAACTGCACGATAGGAAAGAATAGATGTGAAGTGTTTCCTAACTCTGTTGCCTCTAGGGATAAATACAGACGTTTGCGTATTGATCCCTCAGACTCTACTAAGCTTGTCTGTGAATTATGAGACCTATGTAACCTAGAGCTCTGATACCAACTTGTCACGACCCGTATTTTCCACACTCAGGAGTCGTGATGGCGCCTACTAATGAAAGCTAGACAAGACAACCATTTGAACATATTGCCTTTTTCCCATTTTTATCCTGTAAAAGTTTTGAACCAAAAGTTTATAAACAACGGAATTCAAATGAGCGGAAGGAACAAATAAAAATGTTTATATATTTCTTATATAATTTCTGAAACAAAGACCACCTAGAACTGGTGTCACAACTTCCCACACGGTCTAGGAATACTATAAAAAAGGTCTAAAAATAAATGCAACATTGTTATTGAAATATATAAATGAAACAGGACGAAAGGATAGAGGCAGATGCCAGGGCCTGCGAACACCTGCAAGACTACCTTGGATCTCCGTTTGGACTGAAGACAACCACCCAAGCTAAGGTCTAAAAGATATTGCAGTAGGATCTGCACACAGTGCGGAGTGTATTATCAGCACAACTGACCCTATGTGCTGGTAAGTACCTAGCCTAACCTCGGTGAAGTAGTGATTGCAATGGGGCGGTGCGGGTGCAGGTTGGGGTGGGTTTGAACCTATGCGGTTGCGGGGCGAATTTCGGCCTAAGGGGTTGCGAGGCTGGGCGGGTTCACTTTAAAAATAAATAAATATTCGTAGGGAGGGGCGAGTGCGGGTTAAAATTCTGACACAAAATTAAGAAAGAGATGAATCTATTCTACTGCTGACTATTTTAAAATCCAATCCCCTTTCCTCAAACACACTACAACCTCACCCCCACCCCGAGAAGAAATAAAAAGTTGAAGATAAATTAACAAGTATACTTTGACAATGAAACAAGGAAACACCAAAAAGATTTCTTCTAAAAGAAGTTATTTTGATTGATTTCATCTTTGTAATTCATCTGCATTAATTATTTTCTGTTTTTTATGGGTTAAACTCCTAATAGCTGAAGCATATTCTTCAGCAAGATACAATTGAAGCAACTAAAATAGCTCTAATCATAAATGTTACCCAGATTTAAAATCCCAAAAGAAACATTCCATTTGATATATACCATTACCAAAGTAATGACTTAGTTTAATGAAAGTAAGTATAATTAACTAACTTAAAAAGTTTGAGCAGAAAATTCAAAGCTAAAAAAAATAAAAAAATTTAGTGGAGTGGGGCAAGTGAATGCGAGTGCAATTACGAAATTGGTGGATACGAATGAACAATGAACATACTATGCGGGACAAAATAGGACGAGCCAAAATTTTGTGGGTTAAACCGGAACCCGCCCCGCCTTAGGAAGCTTTAAGTACGTGGATATGGCAGGTCAATAGGAGTAGTATTTTAGTCAAGAAAAGTGACCACAAAACATCTATAGTTGACTAGTGGAATTCTTTGGAAAATAAACGAGAAAAAAGACCAGTGGTTCTCTTAGTAATTACTCCCTCCGGTTCTTCAATTTATTATTTTGTTTTTATTTAAAATAAGTGTTCAGTTATGTATTCAAGTAAAAATTTAATTTATTTTTATAAAAATAATTTTTATGTGTATATTTCTAAAAAGTTTTTTACTTTTTATATTTAATATTTAATTAGGACTAAATTAATTACATAGATATTTTTATATAAAATTTAATATTTTTTGAACGAATATGTTAAAAATAAATTAAACACTTATTATATACCCAAAGTACTAATGATAACCATCTTTAGTGACAGATAGTGACCTAAGTACGAGACATTAATACTTGGGAAACACTTATATTACCAACAAACAACTAAAAATATTCTTAAATTTGACCAGCCACCTTTTTATCTTTTAAAAATTTAAGATCGCCAAATAGTTTAATGTTATAAACCTCAATGCAAACTAAAGATTTCTTAAAGTTGACCAGCGACCTTATTATCTTCTGAAAATTTAAAATTCCAAAACATTTTGATGACTTAAACCTCAATGCACAAGGTACAACATTCCCAAAGCACACACTACAATAATTTAGACAATGAAGTCTACTTTCTCTCATCAAACTTTGTTAGTATATCCTTGTCATATATCTACCATGTCTTTTTCAGACAATAAAAAGAAGATTCGACATTTGAAAATTCCAAATTCCAATTAGGCAAAACAATCCTCTTTTCTCATTTTACCCCTCCCCGTGACTTTGTCATCTCCTTCACAACTTCGCCCCCCCATCCCCCACCCCACCAAAACCAACATTGTGTTTGTCATCATCCCCTTCCTCATGTTACTTCCTTGCAATTACCCCCTTCACTCCACTCTCTCACGCACAAATCTTAAACTAACTTTTCAGGACCCCTAAAACCTCGTATCTACAAGCTCATTTTGTTGTGTGTGAAATTTTTGCAAGAAAATGGGTAATCAGTGTGTTAGACCCCAAAACGAGACCCCACCATATTCTCCTCCGGCGCCGGCAGGTTTACCGGCGACACGACCAGAAACAAGCTCAAATTCTGATGTTTCACCAGATCTAAGCTCATACCAATCAGCATGTGAAGAAGATCCAGAACTTCGACGGTTTGATTCAGCTCTTCAAGCAAGAACATCGTTAGCACTCAATTCCATAGCTGTCAACATGGACCCTAGGTCCCTTTCGCTTGACTCTTTACGTGAGGTTACTTTATGCTTCTTAGATATGAACCAAGGGGTTGTCAATTTCATTCTTGAAAGCAAAAAAGACATTTGGAAAGACCCTGATTTGTTTGATCTTGTTAAGGACTATCTTGAAAGCAGTATTCACATTATGAACTTCTGTTCTTCACTTGATGACTCTCTTGAACGTGCACGTACTAGTCAGTCTATAATTCTTGTGGCATTGACTAAGTTTGAGAATGAGAGCAGTGGAAATGAAGGGGATTCAAAGCTTCTGTTTTCGGAAACTTTGGAACAGTTGAAGAGTTTTAAAGCTGCTGGTGACCCTTTTACTGCTAAGTTCTTTTCTTCATTTCACTCAGTTTATTTGCAGCAAGAAGCTTTGTTGATGAAATTGAAGTCGAAAAAGAATAAACTTGATAAGAAATTGAGCAGAGTAAAGACATGGAAGAGAGTTTCTAATATAATTTTTGGTACTGTGTTTGTTTCTGCTATCATTTGCTCAATTGTTGCTGCAGCTGTCACAGCGCCACCAATTGTGACGGCGTTAGCAGCTGCAGCCTCAGTGCCGTTGGGGACAGTGGGGAAATGGATCAATTCAATGTG
The DNA here is from genome assembly GCA_034376525.1 of Nicotiana benthamiana. Lineage (NCBI taxonomy): Eukaryota > Viridiplantae > Streptophyta > Magnoliopsida > Solanales > Solanaceae > Nicotiana > Nicotiana benthamiana. The sequence goes on from CM067325.1 coordinate 65,285,425, forward strand.
GAAGAAGTATGAGGATGAGTTGAAGAGGGAGAGGGAGATATTGACTTCGATGGAGGCTGGCAGTTTTGTTGTGATTCAAGACTTGGAGCATATTCGGGTTTTGGCTGATAAATTGCAGATAATTGTTGAGGGGTTGTTGCATAGTGCTGATTTTGCAATTAGGGGAGCTGATGCAGTCGCAAGTGCAATGGAAGAGGTCAAGAAGAATGTAAGTGGCTTTTCAGAGACCATTGAGATTTTGAGTCAGCACGCCAAGAAATGTAACCAGGATATTAGGATGGCACGAGCAGTGATCTTGCGGAAGATTGTCAGCCAACCCAGTAGCTCGAATCAGGGCATTGGTATGTTCTTTGATTGACTGTAGCTGTCTTGCTGATTTTCTTTTCGTTCATATACCATGTATGTTTGTAAAAAGTTGGTCCAACTATGTTTTGTTGGGTCTGTTTATTTGAGATTTCTGACCCCTGCAGAAAATTAAGTTATAGTCCTCATTTTGTTAGTGTATCTCCTTTGACTTACTGTTTTTAATTGAGTTACTATACATTATTGATAAAAAATGATATTGATTCAATTTGAATCCAAACAAGTGGGGAGGACTTGGGATGTTTCTGTAAAAGAAGAATCTATGGTGTCATTAAGAAATGTAGCATGTTTTCTAGTTGATACAACAACAACAACAACAACAACAACTATCCAGTACATTCCCACCAGGTGGGGTCTGGACACTTGATAATGAGTTGATATTGGCCACTTGATAAGTGATGCTTTCTATCTACTTTCCTTCATCTTTTTCTCTTATTTCAAGATAATAATAACCGGCCACGTGGTGTTTGTGCGGATTATTTTAATAGATTGTTAATCTAATTACAACAACAACAACCACCCAGTGGATTCCGACAAGATTGTTAGTCTAAGAAGTTAAAGTTCAGATCACGAATATTCTTTGTGGTTCATTATCAATATAGGATGAAGTCATCACTTCATATCAGAAGAAAGCCCTCATATAAGTATGCGGTGATTCTGAATTTAACAAGCTTTTGAAGGATTCTATTGTTTCTTTCTGAATGCATTAAGCTTTTAGAGGTTAATATGATTAGATTTCTCCGCTCATCTCTGTTCTTATGACCCGTCCTCTTGTTTGAAGTTTATCTTCAAAAAGAGCAGATGGGGAAGTAGAAATGATGGAGGGATTGTGATGTGTGCTCATTCTTGCTTGAGCTGATCCTTAATGACGCTTAAATTTCCAGGCTATGAGAATTCCCATTTCTTATGACTTAGTTTTTGAAGCTCTACCTTCTTTCCCATTGTTCTCTTGCACAAATGAATCCTTTCTTATCATTCGTTGAAAAAACTCAAGGATTTGGTGCAACCTCAAGATTCCTTGATACAGTAGAAACTTTGGTCGCATAAATGTACGAGTAAAAGTTGGCAGTCTTTGCATTCTTGTAAGGATGATAATTTCTTTTGAAGTTTCACTGAATAACTTCTTGACATATGTAAGGGTTGAACTTATTTTTCATTTATTAAACTAATGGTTTTTTCCAAAGATAAGCGGATTAACTGTTGGACAGATGACAACTATACAGAAAGATTTGAGATTAACGAACCTCAGATCATGTGTGCTCTCAAATTTGTGCATGGCATATGCTGCTGCCAAAGTCCTTTCTCCATCTTTAGCAGTATTTATTTAACTGATGGTACTTCCAAAGAGAAATATTTCAAAGTTGAATAATTGTTGGACAAATTACAACAAAATCTCAAAATGAATAAGATTAAACCCACAAACATCAGGTCTATGTGCTCTCAACTTCGTGCAGGGGCATGTGTTGCTGCCAAAGCCCTTTCACTAGAAACCATGGACACACCAGGTGCATCCTTGTATCATACTCTGTCTCAGCTGTAACTATATCTATTCATGCATAGCCATCTTAGTTTTCTCTCTTCTGTTGCTTATGTTTTAATCTTTTCTTTTTAAATACTTTTCTTTGGATGGTCGGTTGGTGGAGGAAGGTGGTATTGTAGGAACAATTGTCTAGCAGAGTTAAACTATTTTTGCTTGTGCTTGCTTGTTTGTTTGTCTTGGTTTTGGATGTTTGTCAAACCGCAGGACATCAAAGAGTAGTATACAACAACATCAAAGAGTAGTATGATGTGACAAAAAGTGCAGTCCGTTTTAAATTTTAATATTGTTCAGCAGGAGAAGGAAAATTCTTCAGTACCTTAATGTTTTGGATTTCTTATGTTTCTTACTGAAGAGGGGATAAAAGTTGTACTGTCAACCTTTTTAGTTGGTGCATGATAATTATTGATTGTTTCTTGTTTATTCTTCGTTCTTCAAAATTTCGTGGTGATTTATAGGATCTTGTTTCTGCATCCTATTTGCTTGCTAGAACTGGGACATTCCTAATTCTAACCTAAAAATGAAAACCCAAATGTTCTAAGTCCTTCCTATAATTGAGACATGAAAGGCCTAAATTTTCTTTTATCGCTAAATTGCTATTAGTCGCCCTTCTTGGACGAAATTTCCTGACATGCTTGTCTACTACTGAGTAGTGTTATTTGCTGCATACTGCAATTTTGTATGACATTGCAAAGGATCCATTCTGACACTTTGGAAAAATGCTAAGCTTCTCATGCATAATAGTCTAGCATCTTATACAACAACAACAACAACAACTACCCAGTATTATCCCACAAAGTGGGATCTGAGGAGGGTAATATGTAGACGGGCCTTACCCCCTACCCGAAAAGGGTAGAGAGGCTGTTCCAATCGACCCTCGGCTCAGTGAAAAAAAGAAAAAACAAAAACAAAAACAAGAACGGTCCCAAAAATCGTCTTGCTTCCACTGCATCCAGATATTCAGTTTTAGTATTGGTCTTTGGAGTGTGATCTGGATGTGTGCTTTTGCAAAAACCATCATCTGTAACAAAGTTGTAGCATTCTGGAAAATGGTAGTGTGCTTCTCTTTTCTTTTATGCCAAGTTTGCAAGCACGAGCTCCTATCATTCAGCTCGCTCACTACCTTTTTTGGTTGGAGGTATCTGCCTTTATTAGGATCTAATTGCAGGAATTTTGTGTTACCTTATTTGTTTTGAGTTTTGTTAGAAATTTATAGCGTGTTTGGCCAAGCTTCTCCAGTTCTAGAAGCACAGTGTTTTTTTTTTCAAAGTTAAAGTGTTTGGCCAAGCTTTTGAAAGAAAAAAGAGGGTTTTTAAGGAGAAGCCGAAGTAGTTTTAGAAAGCAGAAAAAAGTAGCTTCTCCGCAAAAGCATTTTTGAAAAAGACTTCTAAGAAAAATATACTTAGCTGTTTGGCCAAGCGGTGAAAATCTGCTTATTTTGAAAAGAACTTTTTTTCAAAAGTACTTTTGAAAAAAAGAAATTGTTTGTGTTTGGCCAATTCATTTAAGAAGTGCTTTTTGTAACATTTGGTAAATAAATTATGTTTGGCTAATCTTTCTTAAGAGTACTTTTTAGTGTCAAATTACCAAAAAGAATAGTACCAAGGTCTTATAATTCTTTTTAATAGAAAAAAAAACTTAAATATTTATCGTAAGTGACTTATTATTTTATATTTTATTTGATTAAAATATAAAGCATAAAGTAAACAAACATATTAAAGAATTAAATCAATTTAACATATATAGTTATATGATATTATCTAGTATAATTACGTAGTGTTATATGATGATTTGAATAATTAAAATAATATCATTCCGTATAAATTAGATACCTATCTAGGAATTACTATATATTGATAGTCCATCATAAAATAATAAGTAAAGTCACCCAAACATGATAATATTTCTCAACAATTTCATCTCTACTTCTATCACACAATGTCTTCATATTAGTAGAAGACCTGCCGCGCAATTCAAAAGGAATACTAGACGGCTCATTTCCTTCATCACTCTCTATAGTAGTGTCTTCATTAGCATAATTGTTGAATTTTGTACCGGAAAAAGAAAGTCGTCAAATGAAATTATGTATAGCCATGGTACTCGTAATTAGATGGTTCTGAGTCAAACTTGAAAGATGGCATTGAGTGTAAAATAGAAATAATTTTAAATATATAAAGAAAATCGTAAAAGAAATAGTTAAATATGCTTAAGTTCTAATTAAAAAAAGTAACTAATTATAAACAACACATAATGAATAATTTATTTTTTTAAATTAAAAAAAAAACTAATTATTACCTAACCTTACTAACTTTGTCCCAAAATGCCAAGTGACATATTGTGAGGCTCTCACTTGACTTAATGTGGATGGATTTTCTTCTTCTTTTGATAATATATATATAGATTATGCAATGCAATTGTAAATTTATTACCTATTTGTGGTCATTTTTATAAATTAGATTTGATAATTGTTTTAAAAATTTGGGAAGTAATGACATATAATAGAAGAAATTATAAATGATTATTTGTTGGAAGAGAATTGATAATCCAAAAAAGAATGCAGATAATTTGCTTTTTATTAAAAAACAAGAAGATAATTTGGAAAGTTACAAGACATTATACAAATTAAAAAAAATCAAAACAAGAAATTAAAATAAAAAATCTGGAAAGTTACAATATGGTTCATATATATGATATCATTAGTTTTAATTGAATGGTAAAAACTAGAAACAAATGTAAATTTATGGTAAGGATAGTTTTGTCTGGAATAAATTAATTTCCACTTATGCTTCTGCTTCTTGGAAGAAGCTAGAATTTTCTGCTTCTTCCCAAAAGCAGAAAAATGCTTCTGTTGCTGGCCAAAAGTACTTCTGTATTGGTCAAACAACTCAATTTTTTAAAAAAAATACTTTTTAGGGGAAAAAAGTACTTTTGACATCTCAGCAGGTTGGCCAAACAAGCTCTTAGAAGCAGTTTTTAAAAGCTTGGTCAAACACTAATTACTGCTTAAAAATACTTTTCAAATTTTTTAACCAAATACAAATTGCTTTTCACCAAAAGTATTTTGGAGAAAAATACTTCTAAAAATAGGCTGATTTTTGAAACTTGGCCATACAATGCAACTAGTAAAAGAAAAAAGAAGCAGACCAACTTTTCCTACTAATTATATGAGCTTGTCCTCAATTTTCTTGTTTCCTTTCCACTTGAATGTGCTTTCAGATGTTGGTTATCAAAAAATAGTTCTGAAAATGACTTCTCTTTCTTTTGTACGAAAGTATTTTCAATAATCTTAATTCTTAATGTCACATTACTGCTCCAATCGACATTTGAACATTGTTATCAATTTTATATTTCGAAAAGTTGCATCAACACACTATCCAAATTTGTTAACAACATAATCACTTTTTAATAAATTATTTGTTAGAAAATATTTTTTGCATTCCAATTATCCTGATTATGTTCTATGACTTTCCCGTGAGCAATATACAGTAAAAGCTTTTGCGCGTTAGTAAGGCATGACATACATCTACTTTTACATGTCAGCAAAATATACCAATAGATACATTTTGTATGGAGTTCGTGTGGCAAATAGGAAAAATTTTAAGTTGAGATATCTAAGTGAAAATTTGTAAGGAGTTCAGGTGGCTAATAGGAACAAATTTTGGTTGAGGTGTCTAAGTAAAATTTGGCGCCAAATTTAAAGGGTTGTATATATATTTCGCCTTCCTAAAATTAAAAGACACCCAAGCCACATTAGCATTGGAACTTTCTAAGAACAATGTGATGTACTTATCAGTGTTGCCCCTAGTACATTACTTTTTCCAAAATAATATATCCTTCTGCCCCAGAAAAGAGTAATTTCAAATGAAGTGTTACTAGTAGTTTTTTTTTTGGTAATTAAGGTTTTTTCATTAATCACCAATGAAGTTGCATTACAAAACTACAGTCAAGCTTCAACTCGGCCGACTGTCTCAGAGCTAACATATTAACTACACTTACTATCCTAACTATCTAACTTCTATTATATTCTAAGGTGTTGCAATTATTGCCTAATTCTAGGGATGCCTCTAACATTCAATTATACACTATGTCTCTCAGTAAAGCAGTATTGCATCGAAAAGTCTTGTTGAATACTCTTGCATTCCTTTCCAGCCATATAGCATATGCAACTTCAGCTGTAACCATTTTAAAAATGGCTGCACGACATGTTCGTCCTTTAGCTTTGGTAATCAACCGTTGCACTTTCTGATTCAAACTAATAATAGGTAGGTATTGTTTCTGCAGCCAGTTCATTACTCTTCTCCATAGATATTACTAGTGGTTTTGTATCACAAAAGTCAATTTATTTTGTCATTTTGCCTACAAGGTCACTCACTACATTCAAGACATTTGAGCTAATGTAGTAATTTGTTTTTCTACGATGAAGATCAATCGTTTACTTCAACTAAAATCGATAAAATATAATTTCAATAGATAAACTTTTTGGCTGTAAGAGAGCTGATGTCAACTATCTATGTTAGTTCTTGGCAGGTGAATACGAAAGAACGGCCGTAAGTGCATTCTCTCCAATTTTAAATTTAATTGTTAAAAAGATAACAAGAGACCCACTAAAATTATTTTTGACCAATTCTGAAATCTGACTCATCCTTTATACCTATTTAATTTTGTTAAGTCCCATTTAAATTGTCTCCTTAGTCAAAGATGAGTAAGTAAAAATCTAATTTCATTTTATTGACCATGGTTTTAACATTTTTAGGGTATTTTCCTCAGTAGTTTAAAGTTTAATTTTACATGTATTTATTTGTTAGTTTTTATTTCTTATCTTAATTATTTATACGAAAAAGGTCCAAAAATATCCTTAAACTATTGGAAATAGCTTATTTCTGTCCTCTGTTAGCAAACTGGGATAACAAAATCCTCCACATTAAATCTTTGGGCTAATAATGCCTTCAAGCTAGCGACTGCCCACATAAGCCTGCTCAGAGGCTTTTATTAGCTGAAATGGCAATCCACATTATATTGAAGCCGCTTACGGGTGATACCATTATGCAATCTATAAATAATCCAAGATTAACTGACAATAAGGCCGAGTATGAGGTCATGATTACAGATCTCGAGCTAGCTAAAATCTTGGGAGAAAAAGTCATTGAGTCCAAGTGCGATTCTTTATTGGTGGTAAACCAAGTAAATAAAAGTTTCGAGGTTTGAGAGGATATAATGCAACGGTACTTGGATAAGCTACATGTAACTTTGTATCATTTCAAGGAGTGGACTTTGGATTGCGTGCCTGGAGAGCAAAATAACGAGGCCGATACACTTGCTAATCTAGGATCCTCAATCGAAGCTAATGACATCGTCCCGGGGACTATCCTCCAATTATCAAGGTCTGTGATTGAAGAGGGTCATGTCGAGATAAATTCAACAAGTTTAACATGGGACTGAAGGAATAAGTATACCGACTATTGAAGAGTGGAAAACTACCATCAGACCATAAAGAATCGAGGGCCTTACGAGCCAAGGCTGCTTGGCTTTCATTAGATGAAAATAGAACATTGTACCGAAGAACATTCGATGGACCATTGGCGGTATTCTTAGGTCCAGAAGACAGTGATTATGTTCTACGAGAAATCCACAAAGGCACTAGTGGGAACCATTCTGGTGCCGAACATTTGGTCCTCAAAATTATCAGAGAATGTTAGTACTGGGATAGCATGGAAAAAGTTGCTAAGGAATTTCTCAAAAAATGTAATAAGTGTCAATGATTTGCAACGATGATCCATCAACCCGGAGAACAATGTCATTAAGTCCTATTCCTGTGGCCTTTCATAAAATGGGGAATGGATATATCGACCCCCTACCAACGGCCCCAGGTAAAGCTAAATTTCTTTTGCTTATGACTTATTATTTTTCTAAGTGGGTAGAAGAATAGGCCTTCGAGAAGGTCCGAGAAAAAGAAGTTTTTTACTTTATCTGGGACCACATCATATGCCAATTCAATATACCTGCCGAGATTGTATGTGATAATGGAAAGAAATTCATCGGTAGCAAGGTGACGGAGTTGCTCAAAGCACATAAAATAAAGAGAATTATATTGACACCGACTTGCCCGAGTGGAAATGGAAAGGCCGAGTCAACAAACAAACCTATCATTCAAAACCTGAAGAAAAGGTTAGATGATGCAAAGGGAAAATGGAGAGAAGTTTTACCCAAGGTCCTTTGGGAATATTTGACAATATAGAAGTCTAGCACGGGGGCCACCCTATTTTCTCTAGTATATGGTTCCGAGGCTCTCATCCCCGTTGAGGTTGGAGAACCCAGCATCGGGTTTCAACATGCATCGTAGGAGTTAAATCACGAGGCCATGAATGCCAGCCTTGAGTTATTAGACTAAAAGCGAGAAGCAGCGCTTGTTCGGATGGCAGCGCAGAAGCAAAGGATCGAAATATACTACAATAGAAGGACCAACCTTTGACACTTTGGAATTTGGGACTCACTTCTAAGAAGGGTCACCCTCAATACTCGAGACCCTAATGAAAGGAAACTAGGCCCGAATTGGGAAGGACCGTACTGAGTCCTTGGAGTTGTCGTTAAAGGATCTTACAAACCTAGCACGATAGAAGGTGAACAACTGTCAAACAATTAGAATGTATCACTACTCAAACAGTATTACTGCTAAGGTATGGGTTCTTTTTGTCTATTTGAGTATAAAACTAACTCGCTGCAGATCCACGATCGAAGCTATCGAAGACACTCTTTCTGCACGAAGGCCTTGGTTTTAAAGCATGCGTTGCACTCTTTTTTCCTTATATTGGATTTTGTCCCAAATGAGTTTTACCGGCAAGGTTTTTAATGAGGCAACAACTATATGTTACCTAAGGTGGACTTAACAGTATCTAAGGCTTCTTTTAATTAACCTCAAATACTGGGGGCATCACCTTCGGAGGTCATATTTTTAGGTAAATACCTGTCACGACCCAAATTTCCCACCCTCGGAGTCGTGATGGTGGCTACTGGTGAGAGGTAGGCAATCCAAAACCATATAGAGTTACTTCATTAACCAATTTCTTCTTATTAGCAATTATAGAGCGATAATCATGATAACAACGAAGATTTAAAAAAATAAGCGGAAGACAATGATAAAATAACTAAAACTCATGTCTATTACATCAATTTAAACCTTAACCACCCAAAACCTGGTGTCACAGTATCACATACGATTTAAGAATGCTAAATACAAAGTCTGAAAATTAAGACACGCTATCTCAGAAACAAGAAGATGAAATAGGGATATAAAAGATAGAGGAGACGCCGAGCATGCGGACGCTAGCAGGACTATATCGAGATCTCGTGGACTGAAGGCCTGCTCTCAAACTACTATTGCGCATTGTATGCTGCTCTGGAATCGAGATCTATGCAAAAGAGCACAGTGTGTAGTATCAGCACAACCCAACCCATGTGCTGGTAAGTGTCTGGCCTATCCCCGGCAAGGTAGTGACGAGGCTAGGACCAGACTCCAGATAAACTTGTGTAGTTATGTTCATATACATCAGAAAATAAAAAAGAATAAACATTTTAATGGGAGGGGAACATGCTTCGGGGATAGCTTATAATACAAAACTTCTAAGGAAATATAATGGAAAATTAACAATTTAACTCTAGCACGGATAAGGGAAATAAAAGTAGGTTTTCACTATCAGTACACATCTCGTTGCAGTAGTACAATCGGATCCCATTTCTCATATTTTCAGGGTAGGCGTACCACCCACTCCCATTTTATTAAATCTCGTGGTAGGCGTACCACCCACTCCTATTTCATTAAATCTCGTGGTAGGCGTACCGCCCGCTCCTATTTCATCAAGAACTTGTGGTAGGAGTACTACCCGCTCCTATTTCATTAATAACTTATGGTAGGCGTACCACCCACTCCCATTTTATTAATAACTTGTGGTAGGCGTACCACCTGCTCCCATTTAAATCCAACACACCGCATTAAAATCCCGGCAAGGGAAATAAAAGCAATATAGAAATTTCGTGGCAAGGGAATAACCACCTATAACCAATTCCTTAGGCGTAAATAAAGTCGATGAGGTTAAACAAAATCTTTACTCAATATCAAGAATCATCAATTAAACATCCGAAGTGTCACTTAAGAACACAGCAATAATCAACTTAGGACAATGGTCATGCTCGCCACCGACGCATAGATACTCGTCACCATGCATATACGTCATACTCAATCAAGAAGCAAATAGCACATACGACTCAACTCCTAATCCCTTAAGTTAGGGTAGACCAGACACTTAGCTCAAACTTTCACGGCCAATTCACTCCTCAATGACAACTTTTCCCGCAAGTTTTGCTCCAAATCAATTGTATCTATACAATAATGACTTCAATACATCAATAAATACTAAACAATACAAACCCAGTGCCTAATTATAGCTTTTCCATCATTCTTTCCAAAAACTCAAAAATCGACCTCGGGCCTGCTTGCTCGAAACACGAGGTTCAGACCAAAATCAAATCACCCATTCATCCACGAGCCCCAATATATAATTTGTTTTCAAATTTAACCCCAAAACGAGGTCTAAATCAAGAATAATAAAAAAAAGCCTAAATCTACTAAAATCTCTAATTGACTACCCTTAATCACATGTTATAGGACAAGAAATTCATTAAATGTTAATGAAAATGGAAGAAAATAGTTAAAGATTACTTACCCCAAGAGATTGTGGTGAAAGAATACTTCAAAAATCGTCTTAGGAATTTGGAGAAGGAGGAACTTTGGAAATTTTGTAAATATCCCATAAAGTTTCTGTTTTGGGTATTTAAAAAAAAACTGGGCAAAAATACTCATCGCGTTTGCGACAGACTGGTCGCATTCGTGATGAGTCACACTTAGCAGTCCATCGCAATCGCGAGAAAAGGAACGCGAATACGGAGAGTAAAATATTGTGGCCCATAAATTATTATATGCGAACCCATGAACCATCACACGAACACGAAGAGGAAACCTGCAAGACTCCGCGAACGTGAGTGGATGCACGCGAACGCGTTGGGGAAAAGGAGACTCGGCCCTCAACACCAAATAACACTACGCAAACGCGAGGGCATGGATGCGAATGCGAAGGAAGAAAAATTTAACGCTTTGCGAACGCAGGGAGATGCAACGCGGACGCGAAGAAGGAAAAATGGTCTGCAACAGCTGAAGCACAAATCTGCAATTTTCTAATTTCTAATATGACCCTTTGAGCATCCGAAACACGCCCAAGGCCCCCGGGACCTCAACTGAACACATGTACCAACCCAAAAATATCATACAAACTCATATGTGCGACTAAATTGCCTAAATAACATCAAAACAAGGAATCAAACCTCAAAATCAAGAACTTTTCTCAAACTTCATCAAGTATCAAATTTAGAACTTTAAGTCTGAATCACGTCAAACGACGTCCGTTTTAACCAAATGTCATAGGAAGGACTTAAAACATATATATGACCTGTACAGGCACCAGACCAAAATACGGGCCCGATACCATCGGTTTCTCATGAAATCTCATTTAATATTTTCTTAAATATTTCAGAAAAACAATTTCCTTTAAAAATTCATTTCTCGGGCTTGTAACCTTGAAATTCGATTCCGGACATATGCCCAAGTCCCGTATTTTGCCACAGACCCTCAAGGACTGTCAAATCACGGGTCCGGATCCTTTTTCCCAAAATATTGATCAAAGTCAAATTTATTCATGTTAACACCAAAACTTAGTATTTTTTTATAGAATTTCACATTTAAGCTTTCTGGCTATGCGCTCGGACTGCGCATACAAATTGAGGCAACTATAAATGAGGTTTTCAAGGCCTCGGAGAAATAGAAGTCAATTAAAAATAGGTAATGACCCTTTGGGTTGTCACATCCTCCACCTCTAAAACAACTGTTCGTCCTCGAACGGACAGTAGAAGGAAGTACCTGAGTCAGGGAAAAGATAAGGATAACGGCTTCGCATATCAGACTAAGACTCCCAAGTCGATGCCTCAGGAGGCTGACCCCTCCACTGAACACGAACAGAAGGAAAACTCTTGGATCTCCACTGACAAACCTGCTGGTCTAGAATAGCCACTAGCTCGTCCTTGTAAGACAAGTTTCTTGTCCAACTGGACAGTGTTTAAATCTAACACATGGGACAGATCGCCGTGATACCTCCGAAGCATGGATATATGAAACACTGATTGCAAGAATGATACGCTCGGTGGAAAAGCAAGTTTATAAGCTATCTCCGCCGCTCGATCAAGAATCTCAAAAGGACCAATGAACCTAGGGATAAGCTTTCCCTTCTTCCCAAATCTCATCACGCCCTTCATAGGCAACACTTGGAGTAATACCCGCTCACCAACCATAAAAGCCATGCCTCGAACCTTGCGGTCTGCATTACTCTTTTTCCTAGACTGAGCTGAATGAAGCCTATCCTGAATGATCCTGACCTTGTCCAAGGCCTCGTGAACCAAATTTGTACCTAACAACCGATCCTCTCCTAACTCAAATCATCCAATCGGAGATCGACACCTCCTACCATATAAAGCCTCATAAGGAGCCATCTGGATGCTCGACTAGTAACTGTTTTTGTAGGCAAACTCTGCTAAGGGCAAAAACTGATCCCACGAACCTCCAAAGTCAATAACACAAGCTCGGAGCATATCCTCTAAAATCTAAATAGTCCGCTTGAACTAAACTTCCATCTTAGGATGAAATGATATGCTCAACTCAACCTGTATGCCCAACCCTCGGTGAACTGCTCTCCAGAAATGTAAGGTAAACTGCGTACCCTGGTACGAAATGATAGATACAGGCACACCATAAAAGCGAACAATCTCCCGAATGTAGATCTCAACTAACCTCTCAGAAGAATAGGAGACTGCCATAGGAATGAAATGTGCTAACTTAGTCAGCCTATCAACAATGAGCTATACTGCGTCAAATTTCTTCCGAGTCTACGGAAGCCCAGTAACCAAGTCCATAGTGATCCGCTCCCACTTCAACTCAAGAAGCTTAATCCTCTGAAATAAACCACCAGGCCTCTGATGCTCATACTTAACCTGCTGACAATTCAAACATCGAGCCACATATGCAACGATATCCTTCTTCATTATACACCATCAATAATGCTGCCGCAAATCTTGATACATCTTCATGGTGCCTGAATGAATAGAATACCGAAAACTATAGGCCTACTCTAATATCAACTCTCGAAACCCATCTATATTAGGCACACAAACTCGACCCTGTAATATCAAAACTCCATTAATATCTAAGGTAACATGTTTGGAACCTCCACGCGGCACCGTGTCTCTAGGGACACACAAATGAGGATTGTCAAACTGTCAATCACGGATAAGCTCTAATAATGAAGAACGAGTGACCGTGTAAGCTAATACTCGACTAGGCTCAGAAATATCCAACCTCACAAATCGATTGGCCAAAGCCTGAACATCCAAAGCAAGCGGGTTCTCACTGACCGGAATGTAAGCAAGACTGCCTATACTGGATAACTTCCTACTCAAGGCATCGGCCACTATATTGGCTTTCCCCCAGGTGGTATAAGATGTTAATATCATAATCCTTCAACAACTCCAACAACCTACTCTGTCTCAAATTTAACTCCTTTTGCTTGGACAAGTACTGAAGACTCTTGTGGCCAGTGAACACCTCATATGCCACATCATACAGATAGTGCCTCCAAATCTTCAATGCGTGAACGATGGCTTCCAACTCTAAGTCATGAACCGGATAGTTTTTCTCATGAATCTTCAACTTCCTCGAAGCATAGGCAATGACCTTGCCATCCTGAATCAACATTGCACCAAGCCCAATACGGGAAGCATTACCATAAACTATATAAGACCCTGAACCTGTGGGAAAAACCAATACCGGTGCTGTATTCAGAGCTGTCTTGAGCTTCAGAATCCTTGCCTCACACTCGTACGACCATCTAAACTGGGAACCCTTCTAGGTCAACCTGGTCATCGGGGCTGCAATAGATGAAAACTCCTCCACAAACCATCGATAGTAGCCTGCTTACCCCAAGAAACTCCAAATCTCTGTAGTTGATGTTGGTTTAGGTCAGTTCTTGACTGGCTCGATCTTCTTCAAGGCTACCTGAGTACCCTCTGCTGATACAATGTGACCCTGAAATGCAACTGAACTCAGCCAGAACTCACACTTAGAGAACTTGGCATATAACTGACTACCCCTCAGAGTCTGAAGAACCACTCTAAGGTATTGCTCGTGTTCATCATAGCTGCAGGAATATATCAATATATAAGCAATGAAGACTATCATGAATGAATACAAATAAGGCCTGAATACTCGGTTCATCAAGTCCATAAAGGTTGCTGGGGCATTGTCAACCTGAATGGCATAACCAAGAACTCATAATGCCCGTACCGAGTGCCGAAGGCTGTCTTAGGGACATCAGAAGCCCTAATCCTCAACTGATGGTAGCGAAACCTCAGGTCAATCTTGGAAAATACCTTGGCACCCTGAAGTTGATCGAACAAATCATAAATCATTGGCAGTGGATATTTATTCTTGATTGTTACCTTGTTCAACTGCCTGTAATCAATGCACATTCTCATCGAACCATCCTTTTTCTTAACGAACAACACCGGCGCACCCCACAACGATACACTGGGTCTAATGAAACCCTTCTCAAGAAAGTCCTGCAACTATTCTTTTAACTCTCTCAACTCAGGAGGGGTCATACGATATGGCGAGATAGAAATGGGCTGGGTACCCGGAGCCACATCAACGCAAAAGTCAATATCCCTGTCAGGCAGCATACCCCACAGGTCTGAAGGAAAAATATCAAGGAGCTCGCGAACAACGGGCACATAATCGATAGAAGCGACCTCCGTACAAGAATCATGAACATATTCCAAATAGGTCAAACACCCATTTGACCATATGCCGAGCCTTTAAATAAGAGATAACGTTATGGGTAGAATGACCAGAAGCTCCTCTCCACTCTAAATGAGGCATACCCGATAAAGCTAAGGTGAAAGTCTTGGCATGGAAATCCAAAATAGCATGGTAAGGTGATAACCAGTCCATCCTAATATAACATCAAAATCAACTATGTCTAACAGAAATAAATCTACACAAGTCTCGAGACCCCAAACACCACTATACACGAACAATGGACTCGATCAACCACGATAGAATTAGTGACCGGTGTAGACACATAAACAGGAATACTGAATGAACTACTAGGCATGACAAAGTACCAAAATAAGATGACACGTACGAATAGGTATACCTTAGGTCAAACAGCACTGAAGCATCTCTATAACAAACCGGAATGGTACTTGTAATGACTGCATCTGAAGCCTTAGCCTCGGGCCTGGATGGAAGGGCATAACATCAGGGTTAGGCCTCACCACCCTAATTTACCTCTCTATGACGGCATGCTGCTGGCTGGCCTCCACATCTGACAGCCTGAGCTCCACCTCTTGGACCTCTACCTCTACCTATAGCACCTCTACCCTCACCTCTAGCTGGTTGGGAGGGCTGTGGAACATCTAGTGCATGTACCATAGCATGAGAACCCTGTTGCGGAGAATTTCCCGAAGCTCGAGGGCAATACCTAGCATTGTGCCTCATGTCACCGTAAGTAAAACAATCCCTCGGCTGACGGCCTTGGAAACTCTGAAGTGGTGGTGCACTGATAGGAGCATGTGGTGCAATGTAGGACTGCTGCTCAAAATACTCCCTGCGAGAACCATAGCCACTTGAAGCACGATGAAAAATCTGGAGTGGTGACTGGTAAGGCCTAGTGGGATGACCCCTATTATACGAATCTCTGCCTCCAGACGAGGAACCACTGAACCTACTTGACCAACGGGGTCTCTACTCTGCCCTGTGACCACCCCCTGTGATAATACCATCTCAACACTACATGACGCATTGACCGCCTCCTGGAAGGATATCTCGCTCCCAGCCTCTCTGGCCATCTGAAGATGAATCGGCTGAATGAGTCTATCAATAAACCATCTCACTCTCTCTCTCACTCTGTGGGAAGTATAATAAGAGCATGGCGAGCTAAGTCAATGAACCTTTTCTCATACTGGGTGACCATCATGGAACCCCACTGGAGGCGCTCAAACTGCCTCTGATAGGCCTCTCTCTAAGTAATGGGGTGAAACTTCTCCAGGAAAAACACTGTAAACTGCTCCTGTGTCAAGGTTGGCGATCCTGCTGATCTAGCTAAGCAATAATCCCTCCACCAAGTCTTGGCGGATATAAATAAGAAAAATGTAGAAAAGTCGACCCTATTAGTCTCAACAATCCCCATGTTCCGAAGAACCTCGTAGTAGTTGTAAAGATAGTCCTTGGGATCCTCGGTAGATTTACCGCTTAATGTAGAAGTGCAGAGCTTGGTCAACCTGTCCAACGTCCATAAAGCATTAGTAGACATAGCTGCACCATCATCGGTCTGATCTATCACACCCGGCTGTACTGCTCCAACTGGCTGATTCGCTGGAGTTTGAATCTGAGGAGTTACCTGCTCCGGAGTGCGAGTAGCTGGAGTCTAGGCTCATCTTCCAGCCTGGGAGACAGCTGGTGCCACAAAAAGTAAACCTGTTCAGGTGATTCTCTCCATGAGGTCCACCAATTAGACCAGAGCGTCTTGAAGAACCGAGGTAGCAATAAACCTCATTGGGACCTAATTTGGGCCCACTAGAACTGCTAGGGCCATAACCTCCTCGTCAAAATCAACGTGAGGTTCCGCCACTTGTGCTGCTTCTCGGGGCTGAGCTCTGCCCCTACCTCGGCCTCTAGCATGGCCTTGGCCTCGCTCTCCGCCCCTAGTGGGAGCTGCCTGGGGCTCAGACTGCTGATCAGTAGATGAGGAAGCGCGTGTTCTCGCCATCTGCGAAAGAACATAATAGAAATTAAATTAGCATTGAGAAACCAAACCGCACGACAAGAAAGAATAAATGTGGAACTTTTCCTAACATTGTGGCCTCTGGGACAAATACGGACGTCTCTATAACGATCCCTCAGACTCTACTAAGCTTGTCTGTGAACCGTGAGACCCATGTAACCTAGAGCTCAGATACAAACTTGTCACGACCAGGATTTTCCACTTTCGATGTCGTGATGGCACCTACTGATGAGAGCTAGGGAAGCCAAAACCTTATTTAGTTACTTCATTAACCAATTACTTCTTATTAGAAATTATAAAGAGATAATCATGATAACAACAAAGATTTAAAAAAATAAGCAGAATTTAACGATAAAATAATTGAAACCCATGTCTATTGCATCAACCTAAACCTTATCCACCCAAAACTGGTTTCACAGTATCAAAGATGATCTAAGAATGCTAAATACAAAGTCTGAAAATAAAGACACACTATCTGAAAAACGAGGAGATGAAATAGGGATATAAAAGATAGAGAGGACGTCGGGCTGTGGACGCTAGCAGGACTACCTCGGGATCTCCTAGACTGAATGCATGCTCCCAAACTACTGATGTGCATCGTATGCTGCTCCGATATCGGGATCTTTGCAAAAGAGCACAGAGTATAGTATCAGCACAACCGACCACATGGGTTGGTATGTGTCTGGCCTAACCCCTGCGAGCTAGTGACAAGGTAAGGACCAAACTCCAGATAAACCTGTGCAGTTATATTCACATAAAATGGAAAATAAACAAGAATAAATATTTTAATGGGAGGGGAACTTGCTTCGAGAATTGCATATAATGCAAAACTTCAAAGGAAATATAATGGAATATTAACAATTTAACTCTAGCACAGATAAGGGAAATAAAAATAGGTTTTCACTGTCAGTACACATCTCGTTGCAGGCATGCAATCCGATCTTATTTCTTATATTTTCGTGGTAGTCGTACCATCCGCTCTCATTTAATTAAATCTCATGGTAAGTGTACCCCGCTCCCATTTCATTAATCTCGTGGTAGGCATACCAGCCGCTCCTATTTCATTAATAACTTATCGTAGGCGCACCACCCGCGCCCATTTCAATCCAACATAATATCGCATTAAAATCCCAGCAAGGAACAAAAGCAACATAGAAATTTCCTGGCAAGGGAATAGCCAGCTATAACCAATTCTTTAGGCATAAATAATGTCCATGAGGTTAAACAAAATCGTTACTCAATATCAAGAATCATCAATTAAACATCCAAAGTGTGACTTAAGAACACAATAATATTCAACTTAGGGCTCACGGTCATGCTCGACACCGATGTATAGATACTCATCACCATACCTATATGTCGTACTCAATCAAGAAGCAAATAGCACATACAACTCAACTCCTAATCCCTCAAGCTAGGGTATACCGGACCCTTACCTAAAACTTCCATGGTAAATTCACTCCTCAATTAGTACATTTCCTTTCGAGTTTGGCTCAAAATCAATTATATCTATACAATAATGACTTCAATACATCAATAAATGCTAAACAATATGAACCTAATGCCTAATTATAGCTTTTCCATCATTCTTCCCAAAAACTCAAAATTCGACCCCGGACCCGCTTAGTCAAAACACGAGGTTCGGACCAAAATCAAATCACCCATTCACCTACGAGCCCGAATATACAATTTGTTTTCAAATTCGACCCCAAAACGATGTCTAAATCAAGAAAAATCAAAAAGCTCTAACTCTACCCAAATCCCTAATTTACTACCCTTAATCACATGTTTTAGTACAAGAAATGCATTAAATGTTGATGAAAATGGAAGAAACTAGTTAGAGATTACTTACCCCAAGAGATTGTGATGAAATAATGCTTAAAAAATTGCCCTAGGACTTTGGAGAAGGAGGAACTTTGGAAATTTTGTAATAATCCTGAAGGGATTCTGTTTTGGGTATTTAATAATAACTGGGAAAAAATACTCATCGCTTTCGCGATAGGCTGGTCGCATTCGCGATGAGTCACACTTAATAGGCCATTGCGATCGCGGGAAGAGGAACACAAATATAGGGAGTAAAATGTTGTGGCCCAAAAATTGTTCTACGCGAACGCATGAACCAGCACGCGAACGCGAAGAGGAAACCTGCAAGGCTCCGGAACGCGAGTGGATGCATGCGAATGCATGGAGGAAAAGAAGACTCAGCCCTAAGCGCCAAATAATACTACGCAAACGCGAGGGCTTGGATGAGAACGCAAAGGAAGAAAAAGTTAAAGCTTCACGAATGCGGGAGATGCAACACAGATGCGAAGAAGGAAACAGGGTCTGTAACAGCTGAAGCAAAAATCTGCAATTTTCTAAGTTCTAAAATGACCCGTTGAGCATTCGAAACATACTTGAGGCCCCCGAGATCTCAATCAAACACATGTACTAACCCAACAACATCATACGAACTCATCCGTGTGATTAATCGCCTAAATAACTTCAAAAACAAAGAATGAAACCTCAAAATCAAGAATTTTCTCAAACTCCATCAAGTTTCAAAGGAACTTTAAGTCCGAATCACGTCAAAAGACGTCTGTTTTTTAACCATACTTCAGAGGAAGGGCTTAAAACATATATAGGACTTGTACCGGGCATCGGAACAAAAATACGGGCCCAATACCATCGCTTTCTCATCAAATTTTATTTCCAAATTTCCTTAAACATTTCAGAAAAATAATTTCCTTTAAAAATTCATTTCTTGGGTTCGAGACCTCAAAATTGGATTTCGGACATACGCCAAAGTCCCGTATTTTCCTACAGACCCTATGAAATCGTTAAATCAGGGGTTCGTGTCAGTTTGCCCATAATGTTGACCAAAGTCAATTGCTTTCATTTTAACACCAAAATTTAGCATTTTTACACATAATTTCACATTTAAGCTTTTCGGCTATGCGCCTGGACTGCGCACACAAATCAAAGCGACTCTAAATGAGGTTTTCAAGGCCTCAGAGGTACAGAAGTCAATTAAAAATAGGTGATGACCCTAAACAATAACTCACGCCTAAGAGGACCTCGATAATAAAACTTTGTAATCGGTCAAATAGTCCGATGAACTTTGTCCGTATAGAATATTCGAGCCTCTACTGCAGCATGTACGCATGTATCAGTTATTTGAAGAACCTTCCTATTTACATCAAAAACACTTTGTATATTAAAGAAGTCTACTATTATACGAGCTCTACACTTATAATCCTATGGGAGACGGCTCAAGGGCCAAAGCACGAAGGTAACCCCAATATACTCGGAGAGTGTCATCGATAGTCAACTCGCCCGAGCCATCTAAAACTCGGACTCATAAGACCTCAAAGAGACATCCCTACAAAACAAATGCCACGACCAATATACTTGGGGACTAACTTTTTGATGTTCGAAAGGTTATCAAAAAATAACTCTATGAGACACACCTGAAGGCTACGGCGAAATTAAAGGCTACAACCACATAAAAGGCTACGACCACACTAATGACTACAATCTTATAAAAAGTCTACGGCCTAAATAATGTGGCTCAAAGACATCCGACTTCCACTATTAATCAAAGGCACACTTTGTAAAAACTGGTTAAATCAGGCTACCCTTGTTAAAAGCAAAATATAATGGGCTTTTGATAAATTCATCCATCGAATAATTTAAAGGGCTTCCATAAATTCAGCCCTCGAATAATTTAAAGGCTTCGTTAACATCATCCCTCGATAAAACCTCAAGAGGTATTCGATTATGAGTACACAAACAAGGTCTCGATACGTCGAACCTTTGAAAACCCCAACGGGTACAAAAAAACATATGATAAGGCATAACTCAATTTTCATTTAGTCTTTTAGCCAAAAAAAAGGAAAATTATAAAGCTATTGGACCAAGATAAAGAGCCTAAGGGCCAACTTAAAGAGCCTAAGAGCTAACTTAAAGAGCCTAAGGGCCAACTTAAAAAGTCTTAAGGGCTAATAACATATAGTTTGAGACTCCGTTCTTATTCGACTCGGACTCAAAAGTAACGATATCCCGAGCTCACATCTACTCGATTTAAACTTAGTTCGAGGATCATTATATATATTGATTAAAACCTAAGGGTTTATTATATTCGAGTCTAAACCAATTCTCGGACCAATCATTCAAGTTATACAATCAAAGTATTCCATAAATAAAAACAATATGAAATCCAGCACAAGCCAAAAATGAGACAAAGAGATCCTTTTATATTTCCAAGAGATTGTTACAAAATATATTTACAGAATCCACAAAGGATCCTTACACAGGAATAAAGAAGAAAAATACTAAAGCCAAGAACCTAATACTTTTACGGCCTCGTCCTCGAGAGAGGCATCTTCGGGAAACTCCTTCTCGGGCACCCCATTTTGATCTTTAGAAATGTTTGTCGAAGAGAACCCTCGATAAATGTAACTATATTTCTAGCAATGGGGATCGAGCATTCTGTTGAAATTTTGGGCCATAATCCGTTAAAAAAAAGAGGGGAAAAAGAAAAAGACTAGAAGGGAAGATAAGAAGATGTAGCTTGACCTTCTATCACAAGAAAAACCAAAAAAGGTTGCAAGATGGACGAGCAACGATCAAAGAATGTTCATCCTTGGGATGTTATACGGGTGTAGGATGCAAAATTTACTAGATGATAGTGCCACCTCACTCCATGGAAAGCAAAAGGAATAAAGTGCTGTCGGTCTCTCTTTTTTCTTCGCGGAGTCCGAGTTTCGACATTCATAGGGGAACAACTCATTTTATGTTGGGAATTGGGTATTTGAAAGTCCCACCTATAGCATAAGGTGCATTAGGGTACCTAGAGTGATTAGCTCATATAAGTAGTTTCTAAAAACCAAAAACAAAATCTAATTTTGTTTCCTTTCCCCTTTTTTGATTTCTTGGCTCATGGCAATTCCTTTTCACCTACAACTTACGTCAATGGAGTCTTCTATACAAGAACAATCAATTGATGTTGGTTGTGGTTCATTTCGAAACCAGACCCTATTGACCAATTTATAAGGTTTTGAGGGCGCCAGAGTTTAATGTTTCTCCAGGTTGTTTGGAATACGTTAGGTAATTTTCTACTCCTTTTATTGCTTTCTTTTGTTATTTCTTTCTTTTTCTTTTTCTTTCATTCTAGAATCAGTGTGTTTTGCATCATGTATGAAGTATTGGAAATGTTTTTAGCTCTAGATAGTCATATTTTAGGTTCTGTTTGGATTTTATCAATTAAATGTTTCAATTATTTGCCATTTGGGATTAATTTGCACTGATCAATTTGATTATTTGAAAAGCAGTGTTTGTCTTGTCTTTTGATTAGCTGCTTTTAGGTTTTTCTTCTAGTTAATGAACCAACTAGTTTTAGGTCATAATATTTTACTTAATTTCATTGATTCCTTAGATTGTTATGTTTGGTTCTATTTTGGGCTTTTTGTTATCTCTGGTTTGGGTAGAACAAGCCCATTCATCTAGTTTTGAGTTTTGGGTTAGTTGACCCATGATTGGTTCAATTTGGGGAGTAAATATAAGGTTGTTATAGGGCATTTTGGGTAACTTAGGTTTAGGTGTTATGGGAAAACCTTTTAGAGGATAAGAGTAACTTGCATGTTAAGAGATAAGGAAGAGCTTAGATATTCTCAAGGGGGTTAAGGGGTAAAATAGCCAAGTAAAACAATAGGTAAAAGGGAGAATTAAGAAAAGAGGAAAGCCTGATAATGCTACCCCAAGGTCTGCCTATAAGAAAATCTTTTTGGTCATTCTATGAAGGGGGAATAACATATAAGAAGTAGCAAAAATGGCTGAAACATTTCCTTCTTAAAAAAATACAGATTTTAGAGCATCAATATGCATAAATATTTTTGAAAATACACACACTGATACAGATTTTGAGAGTTGAAACACACAAGAAAAGGGGACTTCAAATTACTTTCTCATTTTCCTCTTAGAATTTCAAGGGTGGTCATGAGGATTCCTGGGTTTTCAAGCTGAAAATAGTTGGTTTTGAAGTTGTTCTTTGTTCGATTATCACTATTGATCTATTGCTGATCTCTTGCTATTGTTCCTTCAGCTGGCTTCAGAATTTTCTTTTTCTTCTATTGCTGTATCCAGGTATCACCATTTGAGTCCTGAAATGACAATTGAAGTTTTGATATGTTTGGCTTAAGATGGACCTTCAGATTTTCTTCTTGTTTTTGATAACTATTATTTGTTGGGTGTTGTAACAACTTGCTTCAATTTAGACTAAGGATTTTGTTTTTTCTAGTATGTTTCTCGAGGTTTAAATTAGTAACCAATGTGTCAGCTGTAATTTGTTAGGATTGTGGTGGAAACTATGGATTGCATATTATAAGTATGTGTACTACTAATTGAGTCACTTTGAGTCTGACACTATTAGATTAATTACATGTTTAAGTTTAGGGTAATATATGAATGAGCCTTTGTTGGTTAGATCTACTGATAGGCAGTAGTCATCTCCATTTTTACTGTTTTTTATATATCTTGTCTTTAAGGATGTTTTGAGTATGCTTTTCACTATGTCTGCATCTCGTTTCTGTCATTACTTTAATTCTCACTTCTAAACGTCTAATTTTTCATCTATTGGGTTAAAGACAGGTGATGGACCCTTTTGTTAGAGTTTGTTAGTTTTGGCTGACTGTCAACCCAGCATTGTGTTCACTTGGAAGCCCAGGAAATGACTATATAATGTCACTAGCTCATTTCTTGGGTTGTTTGCCGTGAGAGTCAGTTGAATGGCATGTTTATTATGATCTATCTCTCTTCTTCTACATCTTGACTTCTAAGTTCAAGCTTTTTCAAAAGTTTGGTCAATGGTCAATTATCCAAATCATGATTATTCTTAGAATTGTCATTATGGTTGAAACGCTCATAGGGTTGATCTTAATTTTAGCAACTTGGTCACCTGAATCCTATTAGCTTAAGGACTTGTCCACTGGTTTTTTTTATATCTAATCGCCCATTGTGTTATCTTATGCATGCTTGTATTAGATTAAACTTTTCAACCCCGAATAGTTATATTAAGTTTAAATCATTTGCAAGTAAAAACATAGTCTGATCTTTTAAAATTAGATACCGCATGATTTTCTCTAAAATAGATCGAGGTGTTCCATCTTGATTAAAATCGCACATGACCCTCACAAATATTATAATTTAGATACTAACAAATTAATTTTATAGTTTGATGTAGGCGCATTAATTAAATAATTATCATGGTTACGGGTACGGCTTCCGTGACGTAGTTGTAATTTGTAACAACTAAAACCTGGGTGTACATTTCATGTAAACCGATTCAAATTTCCAACAAGGTTAGATAGAATGTATCGTGAATCACCGGTGCATTTCATATAGCGTGGCTTGTGATATGTTTTAAATAACCTTGAATTAATTCTTTAAATGAATAAAAGCGGGGATAAAATTAAAAATGCACGTAGGTTTTAAAAAAGTTTTAAAATCAGATAAATAGGCCAATAATAACAGTTGAGCGATCGTGCTGAAACCACTGAACCCGAGAATGCCTAATACATTTTCCCGAGTTAACAAAATTTTTTACTCGGATTTTCGCGGACTGTAAAATAGAGCTAATATTTCTTCGATTCGGAATTTAAACTGGTGACTTGGGATACCATAAATTATCCCAAGTGATGACTCTAAATTTTAAATAAAATAATCCCGTATTTTTTCGATTCGGAATTTAAATCGATGACTTGGGATAACATATATTATCCAAAGTGACGACTCTAAATTTTAATTAAATTATCTCGTTTTTATAGCCATTTAAATTGGAAAAACACCCTTATATACCCTTTCAAGGGTAGTAAAAAGGAGGTATGGCGGTACTTAGTGAGTCTCAACGACAGAGGATGAAACTTTAATAATATAAACATTACGAGCAAATATTCTAAATTCATATAAAACAGAAAATTATAAAACAATTTTATAATAATAGCATAATAGCAGTTTATGAATATTCTAAGAAAATTCTTTTTTTTTCTTTCTTATATAGAAAATACTTCACTTTATACTTTGAGAGTTTTAACTGTCCTGACTTAATTGTGTCTTAGTCACCGTGTGATCGCCACGAGTTCGATCCAAACCTGATCGAATAGGCTCAATCTATGAGGTGCCACTCTTCATGGTTCTCAGCGCTCATGTATCATACCTTAGCATGGTTAAGTAAAATCTCAGCAACGAGACCCTCATTTCGTGTGCTCTCTACATTGGCACAGGTAGTTTCTGTTACTCAACACCTTGGTCAGGACCCTCGGCCGGACTATGACTCCTTCTCAAAATAAAGGATACTCCAAAAATTCTTTTCTTTCTAAAACTTCTTCTTGTGACTTTTCAAGTCTAAATCTTTTCTTTTTGGAACATCATGTACATGCTCATGCTGGTATCCTTAAATGTAATGCATGGCATAAGAATGAAATAGACATCCGGAAGTATTTTTAAAGATTCTTGCTTCATAAATTTTCAACATGAAAATAGCATATAAGAATAACACAAAAATCTGAAAATTTGTGCACATATATCATAATAAATCATCTAAACTTTTGCTAGAACAATTCTAAGTTAATAGGTACTCACTCGCTCCAATTAAGTAAATATAAACTCTTTTAAATAATTCATCAAATACCGTGCTTTTGTGAGTTAACCACTTTAGTAAATGGTTGTATCAACTCATCTCAAAATGTCTCGAGCCAAAATGCAGGCCCCAACCCAATTTATACACGTCAAAAAGTCGATCTACAACAACCAAGGTATTTTAATCAATTTTATAGTTTCTCACATAAACATGAATTTTATTGTTAATATAGGAAAATAAGTGAATTAACCATTTAATTCTTACCTACTATTATTGTAGGATAATTGAGAATAGGAATTTTATATATCTGAATTCAAGAATTAGTGATTTTGAAAGAATCCTAGAATTTTTTTTGTTGTCTGCATGCCTTGCGTTCGCTGTTGAACCAAACATCGTTAGGTTTCTTTTTTCCATATACGAATTGCGTGAATAAATAGAGGTTTAAATCTTCTATTTTCTTTGTATAAGAATCCTCAGCGTTGAGGCTTTTTAAATCTTGACTTGATTAATGCTTTTAAAGCCTTTTGTCCTATGCCTTTTGAAAAGGCACATACGTTTTATTGTTTTGTTTTTGTTTGTCCAAGGCTTTAAGCCTTTGTTTATAACAGCCACTCTATGGGCTTTAGGTTAATCTTTTTTTAATACTTAACTAATTGTATAATTAATATTTATAAATAGAGAAGTAATTCAAAAGTCAACCACAAGTGTTTAAATCTGTAATTAAAGTATAATTTAAGGGAAAAATTACATTTTTTATTTAGCGAGTCTTGAAGTTTTTTTTTTAAAAATTTGAGGAGTGTTACAGTAACATTGGTTTGATTCACTTATCTCTTTCATTTTTACTTCACACTTCTTGATTATTAATTGGTATTGAACTGAGAGATTATGACATAAAGTCTTTTTTCTCTCGGCGCATGTAGGTGCCAACTAACCTGCGCCTAAATGGATATGAGGGGAAGAGGACGACCCAGGACGAATGGTAGCAAAACCCTACTGGTAGAAAGGAAATTAACTGATCTTAGAACAGGGTAGC
The DNA here is from genome assembly GCA_034376525.1 of Nicotiana benthamiana. Taxonomy (NCBI): domain Eukaryota; kingdom Viridiplantae; phylum Streptophyta; class Magnoliopsida; order Solanales; family Solanaceae; genus Nicotiana; species Nicotiana benthamiana. The sequence goes on from CM067325.1 coordinate 65,311,908, forward strand.
AACGAAAACAAGCATCAAAGCTAAAGGGAAAATGCAGGAGGATGAGGATCTGGATATAGAAAGTGATGATGAGCTGAATTGGACAAATATGAACAATACAGGAGCAAGCTTGACATCGCCGGTAAAGCCAATCACCATTGCAATGCCGATAATGAATACCGGAGCTATAGGAACACATGAAAAATTGAGCTTAACTGGGAGGCGAGTAAGAGCAAGCCACCAAGCAAAGGAACAGTAAAAATTGATGAACCAAAGGAGCAGACCAGAGCTTCAACTAGAAGTGAGAAAAGCGTACAAGAGCTGAAAGCAACACAAAATGGAAATGGAGGAAGATCGTGGGCTGGGCTATTCAGTAAGAACAAACTTGCCGCTAAAGATATGAACCTATCATATATCCCACTGGTGATACAAGATGGTGAAATAGTTGTTCAATTGCTAGAAGAAGACATTGCTGAGGAACAACAGAAGTGGAACCTAGCTCTAATCCTCTATGTGGTAGGAAACACCCCAACAATTGATGCGATTGAGCGATTCATAGAAAATTAGTGGAATAAAGTCAAAAAATCAAAGGTATTGTTCCATAACGATGGGTATTTCATAGTTTTGATGAACAATTGTGAAGAAAGAGATGAAGTAATATTGAATGGGACGTATAATATAAACAACAGACCAATTATCATGCGACCATGGAAGAAGGGTTTTGATTTTAGTGAGGAGATACTTAAAACCATCCCACTATGGGTAAAGTTCCCAAACGAACAATACCACTTAGCTACTGGAGTAATCAAGCACTAAGTAAAATAGGGAGTGGCTTAAGAAAGCCTCTATATGCTGATGCATGTACTACCATGGTAGATAAATTTTCGTATGCAAGAATGCTAATAGAAATAGACACTAGACCCTTATTAGGATCAACAAAACTGTATGATCCGAAAGGAAAGGTGATTGAGCAGATAGTACAATATGATTAGAAGCCACAACATTGCCAATTATGCTGTCAAATTGGACATTCATGTCATGATAAACAGAGGCAGAACAAAGAGGAGGGACAACAGAGATGCAATAATCAAAAGCTAAAGCAAGAGTGGAGAATAATATGGGTCCTTGATCCTAAGATGGACATAATTGATGCTCATGGAAGATTTCTGGAACAAATTGAACCAGATGAAGAAGTTGTGCTAAGGCAACAAGGAAAAGAGGAAGAATGGCAGGTTGCTAGAGAAAAATCAGCATCAAAGAAGCAAATGGAAAACAATAGAGAGGAGGAAGTATACATTGGAAATTCTTTTAAAGCCTTAGTTGACACAACCCAAAATATTGTGCAACTGTCTGAAGCATGGGGAACAAAGGGGCAGAGAAGAAGAAATGAAGGTGCTATGGATCTCAACATAAATATTTTAGCATGATAAATATTATTACATGGAATATTAGGGTTATGAATAAAGTATATATGCAAAAAGCACTAAAAAATTTCTGTAGCGAGAATAATGTAGTACTAATAGCTATAAAGTGAAGGTTAACAAAGCTGAAACAATAATGAGAAAGTGTTTGGTAATTGGCAGTGGACTGCAATTTATGATGAGGCACCTAGGGGCAGGAATTGGATTGTTTTGGACTAAACAAAGGCAGAGTTTGAGGTAAAACAAATTCATGAACAATACATAGCAGGACAGGTGATTCTAAGGCAGTGCAACACTAAGTTTATTTTTTTTGCGGTATATGGGAAACATAGCATACAAGACAGGAAGAGTTTGTGGACTGATTTGGAGAGAACCATGAGAGGAATACAAGACCCACACCTAATAATGAGAGACTTTAATAGCAGCTTGTCTATAGAAGATAGAGTGTTGGGAAATCCAGTCCAAGAGGGGGAAGTGACAGACTTCAAAATATTCATAGCTGATGTTGGGATAGTTGAACTCAAAACAATTGGGAGAAATTACACATGGACAAACAGCCTGTCCATAGCATAATAGAAAAAATACTTGCGAATGTAGAGTGGGTACAAAAATGGCCAAATATGGATGGAACTATTACGCAGCCATGCTTCTCAAATCACTGCCCACTAATGGTAACTGTTGCTGAAACTACTGAGAGAGGAAAAAGACCTTTCAAATTCTTTAATAGCTTAGCATCCCACCATAAATTTGATGACATTTTTAAGGAATGTTGGATGAAGATAAATAATAGGAAACCAATGCTGAAGGTGTGGTACAAGCTAAAATAACTGAAAAAAGAGCTTAAGAAATTGAACAATAAGGAGTACACTAGTGTAGGGCCAAAGATCCAAGCAACAAAAACAAGTTGATGAACATACAAATGGAAATGATATCTCTGGAAACTGATGATGAAACGATAGCATTAGATAAGGAGACAAAAATTGAATTGGAAAAATAGCTGGAAGTGGAGAAAAGCATTATGAAGTAGAAGGCAAGAATCAAATGTCTAAAAGTAGGGGACTCTAACACAGTTTATTTTCATGCATGTGTAAAAAACAAGCAAGTAAGAAACGACATAGGCAGACTGATGGATAACACAAAAGAGATTCCACTAAATTCTGAGGTAGAAGAGGAGATTTTAAGCTTTTACAAAAAACTACTTGGTACAGCAGCCTCAACACTACCAATAGTTGATCCAGATGTGATGCAGAATGGACATACTTTAAATAGACAACAACAAATGCAACTAATCAAACCAATCACAAAAGAGGAAGTGCACAAAGCATTGCAGGGCATTGATGATAGCATGGCACCAGGATGTGATGGATATAACTCGCATTTCTTCAAGAAGACACGAAACATACTTGGAGAGAAAGTCATTGATGCAGTGATGGAGTTTTTTAAAACTACTGAAATGTGTAAAGCTATAAACTATACAACTATCACTCTGATTCCCAAGGTAAATAACCTAGCTAACATCAAGGAGTACATGCCTATATCTTGATGCACAGTCCTATACAAGATGATATCAAAGATCTTAACAACAAGGCTACAAGAAATCATGCCAGATATAATAGATAACGGCCAAACAACTTTTGTACCAGGAAGGATGATTACTAATAATATCATTACGGGCCACGAACTTACCAAAGGATATGGGAGAAAGAGAATATCACCTAGATGCATGCTTAAAATTGATATACAAAAAGCATATGACTCGGTGGAATGGGTGTATGTTGAACTAGTAATGAAGCTGCTGGGGATCCTACAGAAATTTGTCAGATGGATAATGCAGTGTATAACTACAGTAGCTTATACTGTAGTAATCAATGGACAACCAATAAAACATTTTGAGGCAAAGAGGGGATTGAGGCAAGGTGACCCCTTGTCACCAATTTTGTTTGTGATGGCAATGGAGTAACTAAGTAGGCTGCTGAAATCCTTAAAGTAGGGGAATGAATTCAAATACCACCCTAAGTATGCTAAAGTCAACTTAGTGCACTTACGTTTTGCTGACGATCTGTTACTTTTTTGCAGGGGAGACATAAAATCAGTACAGAAATTACACCAACAATTAAAAATCCTCTCTAGAGCATCAGGGCTAATAGCAAACCCAAATAAGAGCTGCATATACTTTGGTGGAGTCGATTTCATAACACAAAAGACAATCATGGACATGTTGGGATACACAAAGGGAGAGCTGCCCTTCAGGTATTTAGGAGTACCACTGAGTACCAAAGAGCTATCAATAATCCAATGTAAGCCTCTAATTGACAAAATACTGAGTAGAATACAATGCTGGACAACAAAGTTTCTATCTTATACTGGAATAGAAGTGTTAATTAAGAGTGTATTGGTTGCAATTAAAAACTTTTGGGCTCAGGTTTTTATTCTACCAAAGAAGAACATACAATTCATCAACATAACATGCAGAAGATTCTTATGGTCAGGCAATGCAGCACCTACAAAGAAGGCACTCATTGTATGGGAAAAACTGTGCTGTCCAAAGGCAGTAGGTGGCTTAATCTTCATCAATGTGGAGATATGGAATAAAGTAGCTATATGTATACTACTATGGAATATATGCGAAAAGAAAGACAAGATTTGGGTTCAATGTGTCAACATTTACATAAAGGGGAAACCAGTATGGGACACAATACCAAAGAATGCATCATGGTGTAGAAAATCATTCTATCCATGATAAATGTGCTTTGGTTGTATTAGCATGATTTTCAGGTTTAGGTTTTGATGAATGACAAACAATAAAGTCAAGTGCCGAACAAAGTTATTATATGACAAATAATCAAGATTGAATGTCGAGAAGCATATTGATGACGGAATTGCATAGAAAAGCCAAAGACGAGCTCAAAAGTTCAAGACCGAAGACCCAAGGCGTAGGTCGTTAGGTAGAACAAATGTAAGAGCAACGTTTAAAGTTATCTCGTCTTTTGGCTCAACATAGGTCATTATAAATATGCATAAAATCATTTTTATCAAATCATATTTCAAATACTTCAAACAAAATGATTTCAAACATTTTCATTTTAGCCAAAATGAATTTTAAACATGTCTTTCAAATCTGGACATAAATAATCGATTATGTATTTCTTATAATCGATTACGTTAAGACAGTGTTAACCAAAATTTTCAAGACAGCAATATAATCGATTATGTCTTACTTGTAATCGATTATGTTAAGACTGTGTAAAACCGGATTTTCAAAACAACAAAATAATCGATTATACGAGATAGCATAATCGATTATCTTGTAACCGTTGCCAAAGTTTTTTAACACTGTAAAAAAATAATCGATTATGCACTTCAGATAATCGATTATCCAGCATAAAATCAGCTTCTGATTTTTGAACGTTAGAGCAAATAATTGATTATCTAAATCCAATAATCGATTATCCTTGCATAAAATCAGCATAATTGATTGTCAATAAAGCAACGGACATACACCCTCTAACCCCTATAAATAGAGGTCTTTTGAGCTGATTTTAAACATACAACACCTCCCAATATTCATATACATATTGATATTATTTGAGCATCATTATAGAGCTTTTGTTGAGCCATTTGAGAGACAACTTTGAGTTGTTCATAGAGCTAATATTGTATCTCTTTATCTACTCTTTTGAGAGAGTTCTTGTTGTAAAAGGGAAAGGTGTTTGAGAAGAACATATCTTCTCATTGATTGTCGGGTTTGCTAAGTACCCTCAATCTTAGTGGTTGAAGTCTTGTGGTGCGGTATCCACGAGCAAGGTTGAAGTCTTGAGGTGCGGTATCCTCGAGCAAGTTGAAGTCTTGTAGAGTGTACATCTACGAGCAAGTGTAACGGTTTGTTAGGCACCCGAAAGCTTAATGGAGTTAGTGGAATCTCGAGAGAGTCTCTCGGGGACTGGACTAACCACAAGTTGTGGTGAACCAGGATAAATTCGGTGTGTTCTTTCCTTGCTATTTTTATTACCGAATTTATTTTATTCCTGCAATTTTTAATTCCGCAATATTTATCAATATTCTCGTGCCTCACTATTCACCCTCCCTCTAGTGACGGGCATAAATTCTAACAATTGGTATCAGAGCCTAACTCTCTGAAAGCCTTAACCGATTGAGAGAACGATATATATTTTTTTGTTGAGAATATTGAACGCAGGAATGATGAGCGAAGGACACTCCCCCTATAGGCCTCCACTACTTGACGGAACAAATTACACATATTGGAAAGAGCGGATGAGAATCTTCATCCAATCAAACAACTTTCGATTATGGAAAATTATCAAGAACGGTGAACAAATGCCAACAAAGAAAGTTGGGGAAATCATGGTTCCAAAGGAGGAAAATGAATATGATGCCGAGGACATCAAGAAGGTTGAAAGAAATACAAAAGCCATCAACGTGCTATATTGTGCGGTAAACCCGGATGACTATTGGAAGATTTCTTGTTGCACAACCGCCAAGGAGATGTGGGATAAACTCGAGATCACTTATGAAGGTACGCCTCAAGTCCGAGAATCTAAAGTTGATTTTCTAACACATGAATATGAAATCTTTAGAATGAGGGAGAATGAAAGCATCGATAGTATGTTTGAACGGTTCTCTATGATCATCAACGATCTCCATGCTCTCGGAGTAGTATATTAGAACAAAGATCTAGTTCGAAAAATCTTGCGGAGTCTGACTCCCGAATGGCAATCCAAAGCCAATGCCATCCAAGAGTTTATAGGAATCACGGACGTCACAATTGATGGACTACGAGGTAACCTCGAAACTTATGAAAGCACAATTCTTAATCCCTATCCTAGAAGTATAAGTTCAAGTCTTGCCTTCAAAGCCTCATCTTCTAAAAGAGTAGAGGTAAGTGATTCGGAAAACGATGATGATATTATTTCCAATGATATAATTGAAAAGTTTTATAAGTTAATGAAGAAGGAAATAAAGAAGGAAGAACCAAGTCCTTCATGCCAAAATTGTGGAAAACTTGGCCACACCAAATCACATTGTCCAAAACCCAAGGACAAGAAGAAGAAGAAACACCATAGGCGCGTGACATGGGATTCGGACAGCTCGGGCGATGAAACTGCCGCACTATGCCTCATGGCCAACGAGGAAGAAGAGATAAGTAATTCTAACTCTTATTCTTATGAAAAATTACAAGAAGCTTTTCAAGAATTTTATGGTGAATTGAAAAAGTCTTCAAAAATCTCCAAAGAGGCCAAGGCTAAAACTAAATTTTTAGAAGCGAAAAATAATTTTTTGGAAAATGACAATATTGATCTTAGAAATAAAATTAAGGAGATGAATGAAGCCTCTTCAATTGATCAAAGCTCAAATTGCTCTTCTTGTATGTCTTTGAAAATAGAGAACATAGAACTTAGAAACACACTAGAAAAACGTAGTGTTGATGATCCTAAAACAATTGAAGAAATGAAAAAGGATGATAGAAATGAAGTTAGACCACCTAGAAATAATTCTAGGAACTTCACAAATAAGTCTAAAATGAATCATTTTAGACCACCTAGAAATAACTCTAGGAATCGCAATATGTCTAGGAGTAACGACTTTAGACCACCTAGAACGTTTTTGGCTCAACCAAGACATATGCACAACCCGAATGTTATATGTCATTATTGCAACCGGGTAGGACACATAGCACCCGTATGTTTTGCAAAACATAGAGATTTATCTTTTGATTATGATTACTATTTGCCTAACCCCCAAGGAACCAAAAGTCGTTGGGTAACAAAAATCTATTTTTAGGTACGTTTGCAGGTGTGCTTGAAGACTACAATATTGTAGTAGATGCACCAAGCACGAAACCTTATTGCATCGAGGGGGAATTTTGGTTAGTTATCAATTTTTATAAAATTCTAATTGTTGATATATGCTAACAATTGGTATATTTTTTGTTAAAAATAATGATTCTTGTTTTGATGAATATAACTCTTGATATGTTAAGAAAAATAGTTGATATGTGTTTTTACGATTAACATATCTTTGTTAACAATTGGTATTAATTATTTTTGTTGATTCATATTTTGATAACTTTTATCCTGAATAACAATTGGTATATTCTTGAAAAAATAATGATTGATGTTTTGATGAATTTCTCTCTTGATTTGAATAACAATTGGTATACTCTTGAAAAAATAAATGATTCATTCTTTTAAATTAACAGTTGATGTTTTTTTATGTTGGTATATTGTTCAAAAACAAATGTTTATTTTTCCTAATAGTTGGTAACCAATTGATTTTATCATGTTTTTATAACAATTGGTGTCATTTTGAAAATAATGATTGATATATTGTTCTAACAGTTGGTATATTCGCTAAAAATAACCTTTGATGTGGTTATTATATTTTTACTAACATTTGGTATTATTTCATGTTGGTATGACTTTTTAAATATCCCCAATGTATATTCCTCATTGTATTTCCTATCTTATATTTGACACTAACAATTGATATACCCAAAAGGGGGAAGTGTCGAAAGGGGATAATAGCCTTTGTATACTCTCTTTTGCTAATGCCAAAATGGGGAAGAGTTTAGGCGATATGCATCAAATAAGGGGGAATTATCTACGTTACAGTATGCCTTATTTGAGGGGGAATTATCATTAAGGGGAATTGTTTGCATGAATTGTATGTTGAGATATAGCATGAATTTAGGGGGAATCCGATATGCATATCTCCTGTTCTTTGTCATTATCAAAAAGGGGGAAATTGTAGAAAATCATTCTATCCATGATATATGTGCTTTGGTTGTATTAGCATGATTTTCAGGTTTAGGTTTTGATGAATGACAAACAATAAAGTCAATTGTCGGACTAAGTTATTATATGACAAACAATCAAGATTGAATATCGAGAAGCATATTGATGACGGAATTGCATAGACAAGCCAAAGACGAGCTCAAAAGTTCAAGACCGAAGACCCAAGGCGTAGGTCGTTAGGTAGAACAAATGTAAGAGCAACGTTTAAAGTTATCTCGTCTTTTGGCTCAACATAGGTCATCATAAATATGCATAAAATCATTTTTTTCAAATCATATTTCAAATACTTCAAACAAAATGATTTCGAACATTTTCATTTTAGCCAAAATGAATTATAAACATGTCTTTCAAATCTGGACATAAATAATCGATTATGTATTTCTTATAATCGATTATGTTAAGACAATGTTAACCGAAATTTTCAAGACAGCAATATAATCAATTATGTCTTACTTGTAATCGATTATGTTAAGACAGTGTAAAACCGGATTTTCAAAACAACAAAATAATCGATTATACGAGATAGCATAATCGATTATCTTGTAACCGTTGCCAAAGTTTTTGAACACTGTAACAAAATAATCGATTATGCACTTCAGATAATCGATTATCCAGCATAAAATCAGCTTCTGATTTTTGAACGTTACAGCAAATAATCGATTATCTAAATCCATTAATCGATTATCCTTGCATAAAATCAGCATAATTGATTGTCAATAAAGCAACGGACATACACCCTCTAACCCCTATAAATAGAGGTCTTTTGAGCTGATTTTAAACACATAACACCTCCCAATATTCATATACATATTGATATTATTTGAGCATCATTATAGAGCTTTTGTTGAGCCATTTGAGAGACAACTTTGAGTTGTTCATAGAGCTAATATTGTATCTCTTTATCTACTCTTTTGAGAGAGTTCTTGTTGTAAAAGAGAAAGGTGTTTGAGAAGAACATATCTTCTCATTGATTATCGGGTTTGCTAAGTACCCTCAATCTTAGTGGTTGAAGTCTTGTGGTGCGGTATCCACGAGCAAGGTTGAAGTCTTGAGGTGCGGTATCCACGAGCAAGTTGAAGTTTTGTAGAGTGTACATCTACGAGCAAGTGTAACGGTTTGTTAGGCACCTGAAAGCTTAACGGAGTTAGTGGAATCTCGAGAGAGTCTCTCGGGGACTGGACTAACCACAAGTTGTGGTGAACCAGGATAAACTCGGTGTGTTCTTTCCTTGCTATTTTTATTACCGAATTTATTTTATTCCTGCAATTTTTAATTCCGCAATATTTGTCAATATTCTCGTGCCGCACTATTCACCCCCCTCTAGTGACGGGCATAAATTCTAACACATGGGTCATACAACAGATCTTCAAGGCAAGGAAGTATTCTGACACTGGTGTATATATATAAGAGGAAGTGAGAAAGATGGAAATGTTTCTAGAAAGCACATTTGCAAAGCTATGCAAGAGGATTCTCTGAAAGTACCATGGAGGAGGTTAATATGCAACAAATATGGATTACAAAAGTTGAAGTTCATGTTAAGATTGACAATTCAGGAAAGGCTAGCAACGAAAGAAAAGCTAGCAAGATGGGGAATACAGATTGATACCACATGCTCACTTTGTCAAAGAGAAGCTGAAACTGCGCAACATCTATTTTTTAAATGTGAGGTGACAACAACCATATAACAGTAACTCTTAAAATGGCAAGAAATTCAAAGAACAAAGTTAAGATGGAAGGAAGAACTTGCATGGATAGAAAGAAGAGCTAAAGGTAGAAGTGGAGGAGAAGAATTATGCAGAATGTCCTTAGCAGCAACTGCCACACCTCCTTTTTACATGGCTACCCCGAAAAATAAAACGTATAAGGGATTTTTTCACATTAAAGTTACATTATACGAAATGGGATTATTTAGTTATTTAGAGTCACCACTTGGGATAGTTTTGGTTTTTGGTGTCCCAAGTCACCGGTTTATTTAGAATCCCAAATTGAGGAAATGTTTCGACTACCCAAATGGTATCTGTGAACCAGAAATTCTAAGTAAGGAATTCTGTTGTCCCGAGGAAAGGTGTTAGGCATCCTCGGATCCCCTGGTTCTATCATGGTCGTTTAATCTATTATAATTAGCTAAAACTCTGATTTTTATACATGTTAATTCAATAGTTTAATTTAAATTTTTTTTTTACCTCTTTAAATATTCTTTAAAGAAAATTGCAGTGTCGTTAAAACATGCCGCGAACCACGTCACATAAATGCACCCGCGATTTTTGACATATTTCAACTTTATTGAGATCTGGATTCGGGTCACATAAATGTACACCCGTACTTAGGAAATTAAAATTATTAAAAGATGCGCCTAAAGCGGCTAACGTGTTATTATCTTTGCGGGAAGCCATGAAATTCACTAAACGGCATGTCCCAAATTTTTAAGTATTTTAATACAAACAGTTAAGGACGGCCACACAGTTTATGTGTTCGGTTTGGTGCAGCGCACCTCATTTTATTATTTTTAAGGTCAATTCTAAAACAAACTAAGATTTTCTATTGAATTTGTCTCTACTTGGACCTAATGAATTGATGATACATTACTTGGAGGCTCTAAACTATTAATTCAATTTTAAAACAAAATTCAAATATCACTAAATACGCTATGCCAACGAAGTTTCCAGCAGATTGGGTCTTAAAGCAACCCATGGACAAAGCTGAACTTCAGTTTATTCAAATAACACTCATAATCTGGGCTCAATGACAAGCTTGAATCTTATTTACACAAAAGAGTGAGCTGCTTGGGCTCACAGCAGTCTAAAAATTGAATAAATTTGGGCCTGTTAGCAAGTTTGCCATCAAACATACTATTTATTCAATAATTCACCAAATCTCAATCACTCAATTAGCCTAATTTACTCAATTCCCTAATACACATCATGTCTGGACATAAATAACCACTTAACGTGTAATGCAATATGAATCTGAAGCATCAAACTGTTTTGAATCGAAATGCACTACTTTGAATCCTATTTTTCACAAACACCCGGTGATTAGATTCACATTGCCTGCTATTATACATTTACGTGAGATACTGGTTTTCCATTAGTAAAATGTTCATGCTGTTTTGAACCACAATCTCATTCTAAATTCAATCTTCCAACTAAGCATGATGGGATCACTTGATTAACTACAATACTGGCTAATATTTATATTAACTAACTGCATAAACTTAAAATACCAGTCCAAATGTCCAATTATACAGAATATAAGAAATTCTAATTCACCAAGGTTTGACTGTTTCCACTATATAATCTAACATGAAATACACAAACAGGCTGGGCATGAGATTGACATGTCCAATTTTTAAATAACAATATACATAGGCACATAGAACCTTATAATTTGAACACTCTTTATTTCAGGTCAGAGCTTCCATTACAACTTTCCTTAACTTTGGGCCACTAGTGATTTGAAAAATACCTGTAAATGAAGCAGAATATAAGGAAACAGAAATCAACACTGAGACATAGTAATCAGTAGTTGAAATCCAGTAGTTATCACTTTAAAAATAACCAGGAATTGAATATCACATGAACCAGGAGAGGATTTTCAGGAAATTAACACCAACAACAAACGAAAATAGCCATGTTTGAACTCTAAACACACTCAAAATTGACCCTAAACAAACTTGTACAATTTCAACACCTCAACTATTATGTTTCAGGTCATTCTCCTCTTAACAATTCAAATTGATGGCTAGAAGTTGAAATTATTCTTGGCAAAAACTTAAATGAAACAACGTTGTTTCAAAATTCTAAGCTTCTGAGAATTTTAGGATTTCTGGAAATTTTAGGAATTTTTTAGGATTTTTCAGTCTTCAAATTTTAGGAAATTTTAGGGATTTTCAAACTTGCAAGAACTTGGAGATTTTATGGATCTTCTTTTTTTTTATTGTTCAAAACCCGTGAATGAAGGTATTATTGTGGCCTTTTGTAACCAAAGCATAGGGCAACCCTCTTATTTTGTGTTTCCACTTAGTCCCCTTCCTATTTTCAGATTTTACTTAGCTAGTCCATGAATTCTTACATTGTTGGCCAAGTTATATCATTGTAGTTTTAAAAATCTGATTACGACCCCTATTTCAGAAGATTCTAGAGGGTCCTAGTTTTAACTATACCCTTCCTTTGTATTTCTGAATACCCAAATTACCCGTGGACTTAACCAGAAATTACTAGACTAAACCCCAACCCTTTTTACTAACCAAGGTTGACTAAGGTCAAGACTATTCAGCTATGACCAATACTAACACACTCTAGAACTAATTCTAGTTCATACTACATCAAACTATAATTTGAACTAAATCGACATTAAACTAAGCTAAACTAAACAATAAAAGGTGAAAAATCAATGAACAAGAACTAAAAACTAGATTAACTAATCTGAGAATTCCATCAAAACTAAAGTTAAGCTAAAAATGAAACTAATGAAAATGAATCATCAAACAAAAATAATCAAATAAGAAGTAAAACATTATAAACAGAAATCAGAAGTCGATTTTAATTAATCTAACTAAACAGAAAAAATGAATAATTCAAAAACATGGTCGGAAACTAATATCAAAATCATTCAAAATAGAATTATCAAACAAAAGAAAATAAAATGCAATCAAATAAAGGATAAACAGAAACCAAAACCAAATCTAATTGAATTAACTAAGAAAAATGAATACTGCGATAGTTAAGAACTAATCATGATCAACAGTTCCAATTAAACTAAAAAAAACAAATAATCAGAAATAGTGCAGAACATAATCATCAAACAAAATAAGTAAAATAAAAACAATCAAACAGAAAGTAGAAACTCACTGATTTTGGTCTTCAAAAAACTTGACAGGATTCGAATTGAACCCCCAAATAGAGTTATATGTTTGTTCTTGGTAAGAACAAACATATAACTTCATTTTGGAACTCAAATCAGGGTTTGACAGTCCTTGAAAAATTAGTAGATTTCTCAGATCTAAAATTCGATAGGTTTTAGGGCTGTTCGAAGGAATTGGGGTTCAATTTTAGGTAAAGGAGGCTAGGGTGTGTTTTTGGTGGTCATTGGAGCTGGAACCGCCGTAGACGGCGGAGTAGACGCTCCTTTGAACGAACATTCGAGGAGTTTGGAAGGGATTTGAGGGTTGATTTTTGGGGGGTTGGAAAGAGGAGAAGACAGGAAGAAGACGGTGTTAATTTGGGTGGATTTGGAGCTACGCCGCCGGCGGAGGAAATTTCTGGCCGGCGGCGGACAACCGGGGAGGGGTGGTTTGCCGATGGTGTTACACTTGCGAGCAATGGTACGAGGAGGGTGAAGGGCTGTCTCTAGGGTTTGCGAATAGTTCGGACATTTTTATTCAAAATTGAGGCCAAATCTGGACAGTTGGATGGTAACGGATGAAGGGCTAGGATTATGTGCCCCAAAACGACGTCGTTTTGGGGCGTCTCTGATGAAAGACCGGGTTGGGGGATGGGTTTGGGCTGGTTTGTGAAGTATTTGTGATGGGTAATGTCACGATGCTAGTTCACCATCCGTGAACATGTCATGATGGCACCTATTCACGAGGACTAGGTAAAACTAACAGTGTGGCGGCGGACACCTTGCTACATACTTCAAACCTCAATTATGAAACAAAATCCCAAAACCTGGAATCTCACGGGCAACATAGGCTATAGAATGTGTACAATACGGCTTCAACTTCAGCAATGTTTACATCAATAAAGAACAAGAACAAACTGGCTAACTACATGATAGAAAATGAAGAAAACTCTTCGGTCTACGGATGCTGCAGACATACCTCGAGTCTCTGCTAGATCTCTCCGCCTTGGTGATAGTGCGCCCGAGAGTAGGTACCTGGATCTGCACATGGAAAACTTGCGCAGAAGAGGCATGAGTACACCACAACGATACTCTATAAGTGCCAAGCCTAACCTCGGTGGGGTAGTGACAAGGAAGGTCGAGGCCCTACTGAGATAAATATAATATATAATAAGATAAAGAAAATAGTATATGTAAAACTACATCAAGAAACTAAACAGGAAAAATAAGGGAAACAACAATAGGAAGAGCGAAACGAAGCAATACTAGGAACACTACTCGCAATAGGAAATAGCCGGGGATCTCATGTTATCCTTGTTATATTCACTAGGGATCTCTTGGTATCCTCATTATATTCACTAGGAATCTATTGGTATCCCGAGGATCTCTTTGTATCCTCATTATATTTACTAGGGATCTCTTGGTACCCCGAGGATCTCTTGGTATCCTCATAATACTCACTAGGGATCTCTTGGTATTCCAAGGACCTCTTGGTATCCTCACATCTTACAATCTCATGTGCCAGGGATCTCTTTGTATCCTGCACCCTCAGTCCAGAACATATCATGTGCTGGGGATCTCTCGGGTGGACAACCCGTAGTCCCAATTTAGATATGCAGGGGGGGGGATCTCCCGAGAATCTAACCCGTAGTCCTAAAGTAAATATGCACAACCAAAATAAGAACATGTTCATATTGAAGTACAACAATTCAAGCCACAGTTAGTTCTAGCCTAACTTGTATCTCGTAGTGCAGTTAAGGAAACTTAAGCAAGTAGGCAAGCTAAATCAGCAAAACATGTCTTTGTAATGTAATAGAGGTTATAATTGCAAGCAAGGTAGGTAGGTACAAAAGAGATTCAGTCTCATTATCTTAAGTGAAAACCGGATTTTCAACGATTAGCCCAAGTACGCGCTCGTCACCTCACATACAAGGCACTGAAGTACCAAATAACACGTCCTAGTGGAAAGGTCCCCCACACAAGGTAAGACAAGCCACATACCTCAATCGGCTCGAAAATCAACTTGAAATCACTCTTTTGCCACGAGTATCCGACTCCAAATGGCCCAAATCTACTCATTTCAATTACATCTCGTAAATAACATCTCGAGCAACTAACTCTACTATCTAATTGAAAGCTAAGATGCATATTTAGGTAAAATGACCAAAATGCCCCTCGAACCAACGTGGTCAAAACCCGTCGTCCGAACTAAATCCGGTTACCCATTCCTCCATGAATCTTATTATGTGATTAGTTTTGAAATTGTACCTCAAATTGAGGCCCAACCCCCAATTTTAGCAAAACCCTTGGTCTTACCCAACACACCCAAATTTACCCCTTAAAACTTCGATTTGATGTTGAAATTATGTTAAAAGGTGTTAAGGAGTGATGAAAATGAGTTAGAAATCACTTACCAAACGCTTTGAACAAGAAGAAGAATTTCTTGAAAACTCGCCTCCTATGTTTTGGGTTTTTGAAAGGTGAGAAAATAACTGAAAATCCCGTGTATTTTTACTCCGGGACTCGCTCAGCGCAAACCGCGCAAAAAGGACCGCGGTCGCGCTGGTGGAATGAAGACATGCTGGCTTTCTGAACCTGGCCATGCAGGCCGCACAAAAGTGACCACGGCCGCATGAATTTTGGCGCGGGCCGCGGAAAGACGACTGCTGCCGCGCTAGAGGACTGAAAATTGATGGTCCTTTGAAGATTGCAGCGCGGGCCGTGCGAGGACGACCGCGGCCGCACGGCTTCCACTGTGGGCCGCGTCAAGGCGGCCGCGCTAGGGCCTGCAGCCTCTTCCCTACCTGAAAACATCTGGTGATTAAGCCTAAGACCTCCCAGAACCTACTCAAAACTCACCCGAGCCGTTGGGGCTCCAAACCAAATAAGCACACAACCTCAAAAACACCCTACGGACTTGCCCGTGCGATCAAATCGCCAAAACAAAATCACATGCATAGAATCAAGACCCCAAAGCTTAAGGTTTCTTTCAATTCTTTCATGAAACATAAAATTCCCACTTCGGGTTCCAAACACGTCAAACGACACCCGTTTTCAACCAAACTTAACAGATAGTGTTCAAATCATATATATGGCTGGTACCGGGCATCGAATCCAAATACGGGCCCGATACCCCAGTCTTCTATTCAAATTCCATTTTAATTTTCTTTAATTATTTTCAGAAAACAATTTCACATATAAATCATTTCTCGGACTTGGGACCTCGAAATTCGATTCAGGCATACACTCAGGTCCCATATTTTCCTACGGGCCCTCTGGGACTGCCAAATCAGGAGTTCGGGTCCGTTTACCCACAATGTTGACCGAAGTCAAATTTGTTAAATTAAATATCAAAATTTATCATTTTTCACAGAGAATTCCTATTTAAGCTTTTTCCAGCTACACGCAGGGACTGCACATGTAAATTGAGGCAACCCGAGAGGAGGTTTTAAGGCCTCAGAAGTATAGAACCGAGAACAATTAAGTGGTGACCCCATTGGGTCGTCACATACTCCACCACTAAGAAAATCGTTTGTCCTCGAACGGATAAAAGAAGAAGTATCTGAGTCAGAAAAAGGTAAAGATAACGGCCCCGCATATCGGACTCGGACTCGCAGGCCGATGCCGCAGGAGGATGACCTCTCCACTGGACACGAACAGAGGGAAATATCTTGGACCTTACTTGACAAACCTGCTGGTCTAGAATAGCTACCGGCTCCTCCTCATAGGACAAATCCTTGTCCAATTGGATAGTGCTGAAAAATGTAATACATGGGCTGGATCGTCGTGATACCTCTGAAGCATTGATACATGGAAAACTGGATGCACGGCTGATAAGCTTGGCAGTAATGCGAGTCAATAAGCCACCTCTCCCACTCTATCAAGAATCTCAAACGGAGCAATGTACCTAGGGTTTAGCTTGCCCTTCTTCCCAAATCTCATCATACCCTTCATCGGCGATAGTTAGAGCAAGACCTGCTCCCCAACGATAAATGCTACATCTCCAGCCTTGCGATCTGTATAACTCTTCTGCCTGGAGTGAGCTGAACGAAGCCTGTCTTGAATGCTCTTGACCTTTTCCAAGGCCTCCTAAACCAACTCTGTACCCAACAACCGAGCCTCCCACAGCTCAATCCGTCCAACCGGTGATCGACACCGTCTACCATATTAAGCCTCGTAAGGACCCACCTAAATGCTCGACTGGTAGCTGTTGTTGTAGGCAAACTTTTCTTATGGCAAGAACTGATCCCAAGACCCTCCAAAATCAATCACACACGTACAGAGCATGTCCTCAAGGATCTGCATAGTGCGCTTGGACTGTCCGTCCGTCTTGGGGTGAAATACTGTAGTCAATTCTACCCTAGTACCCAACTCCTGCTGCACGGCCTTCCAGAACCACGATGTGAACTGAGTATCTCTGTCTGAAATAATAGAAACTAGAATGCAATGAAGATGGACGATCTCCCGGATATAAATCTCCGCCAACCGCTCCGATGAATAAGTGGAACACACAGGGATAAAATGAGCGGACTTGGTCAGTCGATCCACAATGACCCAAGTGGCGTCAAACTTCTTCAAGGTCCGTTGGAGTCCCAATAAAAAAATCCATGGTGATGCCCTCCCACTTCCACTCCAGAATCTCTATCTATTGAAGCAAACCACCTGGTCTCTAGTGCTCATACTTCACCTGTTGATGGTTGAGGCATCTAGCTACATATCCAACTATATCCATTATTCATCCGCCTCCACCAATAGTGCTGCCTCAAGTCCTGAACCATCTTTGCGGCTCCCGAATGGATGGAATACGGTGAACCATGGGCCTCCGCTAGAATCAACTCCTGTTGCCGATCAACATCGGGCACACAAACACGGCCCTGCATCCTCAACACCCCGTTATCCCCGATGGTCACATCTCTCGCATCATCATGCTGAACTCTTTCTTTAAGGGCAAGCAAATGGGGATCGTCATACTGCCGCTCCCTAATACGATCAATCAAGGAAGACCAAGAAGCCACACAAGCTAGAACCCGACTGAGCTCCGAAAGATCCAATCTCAAGAATTGACTGGCTAAGGTCTGAACATCCATCTCCATAAGCCTCTCTGAACCGGTAAATACGCCAAACTCCCCAAACTCTCCGCCCGGTGACTCAGGGCTTCTGCTACCACATTGGCCTTGCCCGGGTGATACAGAATAGTGATATCGTAGTTCTTTAGAAACTCTAACCACCTCATCTGGCGCAAATTTAGGTCTTTTTGCTTGAATAAATGCTGTAAACTCCTATGATAAGTATAAATTTCGCAAGGCACACTGTACAAGTAATGACACCAGATCTTCAAGGCATGAACAATAGCAGCAAACTCAAGATCGTGGACAAGGTAGTTCTTCTCATGTATCTTCAACTATCTGGACGCACAGGCAATCACCCTATTGTCCTGCATCAACACCGATCCAAGGCCGACTCTCGAGGCATCACAGAAGACAGTGTAAGACACCGAACCGGTAGGCAATATCAAAATGGGGGCTGTAGTCAAAGCTGTTTTAAGCTTCTAAAAGCTCACCTCACACTTATCTGTCCACTGAAATGGAGCACCCTTCCGGGTCAACCTAGTCATAAGGGTTGCAAATGATGAAAACCCCTCCATAAAGCGACGGTAATAACCCGCCAAACCAAGGAAGCTACAAATCTCTATAGTTGAGGAGGGCCTGGGCCAACTCCGCACGACCTCTATCTTCCTCAGATCTACCCGCCATTGCTCGAAATCAGGTGGCCTATGAATGCCACTGAATCTAACCAAAACTCACATTTTGAGAATTTCGCATATAACTTCTTCTCTCTAAGGATTTGAAGCACGACCTTCAGGTGCTGCTCATGGTCTTCCCGATTCCAATAATACACTAGAATATCCTCAATAAAAACAATAACGAATAAGTTGAGATATGGCCTGAACACACTGTGCATCAAATGCATAAAAGCCGCTGGAGCATTGGTCAACCCAAATGACATAACAAGAAACTCGTAATGGCCATACCAAGTCCTGAAGGGAGTCTTCAGCGTATCTGGTTCCTAAATCTTTAACTGACGGTACCCTAAGCGCAAGCCAATATTAGAAAACACCCGTGCACCCTTAAGCTGGTCAAATAGATCGTCAATACGAGGCAAAGGATAACGGCTCTTCACTGTAACCTTCTTAAACTGGCGGTAATCAATGCACATACACATAGAATCATCCTTCTTATTCACAAACAAAACAGGAGCACCCCACGGTGAAACACTAGGTCGAATAAAACCTTTATCAAGCAATTCTTATAACTGATCCTTAAACTCCTTCAACTCAAGAGGGGCCATTCGATACGGAGGAACTAAAATGGGCTGAGTGCCCAGCAACAAATCAATTCCAAAATCAATGTCTCTATCGAGCGCCCGGAAGATCAGCTAGAAACACATCGGGACAATCCCGTACCACTGGAACTAAATCAACAGAGGGTATCCACACTGACATCTTTCACATAGGCTAAATACGTTACACACCCCTTCTCTACCATATGTTGAGCTTTAAGGAAAGAGATAACTCTATTGGGAGTATGATCCAAGGCACCACTCCACTCAACACGCGGAATACCTGGCATAGCCAGCGCCACAGTCTTGGCGTGAAATCAAGAATAGGAAAATGTGGAGACAACTAGTCCATGCCAAAAATAATGTCAAAATCAACTATACCAAGTAACAATAAATCTGCTTTGGTATCAAAACCACGAATAGTAACTAAACATAACCGATAGATGCGGTCCATATCTAGAAAATCTCCCATAGGAGTAGAATCATAGACGGGGCACTCAAAGAATCTTGAGTCACGCCCAAATGCGGAGCAATGTAAGAAGAAACATAAGAATAAGTGGGCCCCAGATCAAATTTAACCGATGCCTCTCTAAGACAAGCCAATATAATACCCGTGATAACAAAATCGGAGGAAATAGCCTTAGTGCAAGAAGGAAGGGCATAATATCAAGCCTGGCCTCCCCCTCGAGGGAGACCACTACCTCCTCGGCCTCCACCACTAACTGTAGGAGCAGGTGGGGCGGCAAGTGCAGCTGTGATCATGGCCTAAGAACTATGCTGAGCATGCTGTGGCTGAGAACACTGTGGGGGTGCACTCCTCCCAAGTGTAGGACAATCCTCACCATATAGCAGGTGTCGCCACACTCAAAACAAGCTCTAGAGGGCGCGGTAGATGCGACTGACTAGCGCTAGGTCTGCTGGACATACCTCTAGAAACACCCAGCGCAGGAGGCGCGCTAGAAACTGGAGGTGCATAGTAAGGCTCTTGAGGTACGCTAGAAACATCTGCTGCTCATCCTCAGAAGCAGCTGCGCTATTCACGGGTTGAACTGGAACTGTAGGTGGAATGGGAATGATCCCTGGGGCCTGCTCAAACTGCACTCGCTACTCATAAGTGCAGACGGCGAGAGTCTGTGCTCCTCCCCCGGCTTGGGATGTGGCTGCAGCAAGGGGAAGGAACCCTTCCTGAGCCAAGGTGGTGTATATGGACATGAACTGAGCTAATGCCTCCTGGAGGGATGGCGTAGTAGTGGCAGTAGTAGGTGCGCCTGGAGCTCGGGCCCTGGCTGGATCTACTGCTGGTGCCTCAGCGGTAGCTCGCGCTGGTGCTCTAGCCGCACCACGTGCGCATCCTCGACCTCCACCCCGACCCTGACCCCGAACTCGGATGGCTGCGGTAGGGGGTCGGGTGCTTAATTCGTCGCGATTATCACGTTTCCTCACCATATGTGAGAGAATAGAAGATAGGCGTATAGATTTGATGTCAAAATATCACAGGATAAGGAAATCACTGAAGTGGAGATTCTTCCTAAATGGTTACATAGCCTCTCGTAGATAAGTATGGACGTCTCCGTACCGATCAGCGAGATTCTAATAAACCGGCCTATGTTCCGTGACTCCTATGAACCTAGAGATCTAATACCAAATTTTCACGACCCTAGTTCACTATCCGTGAACACGTCATGACGGCACCTAGTCACGAGAACCAGGTAAGCCTAACAGTGCGGTAATAACAACATTCATGATAATAATAACTTAAGTACCAAGTAACTCAGGAAAAAATGTATATGATTTTCCGCTTGGCACATACACTTCATGCCACAATTATGAAACAAAATCCCAAAACCCAGAATCTCACGGGCAACACAGGCAATAGAAAGTAAACAGTACGGCTCTAACTCCAACAATGTCTACATCAATAAAAAATAGGAACAAACTGGCTAACTACATAATAGAATAGGAAGGAAACACTTCGGTGTACGGACGCTGTAGACATACCTCGAGTCTATGCTAGATCTCTCCGCCATGGTGATAGTGCGCCTGAGAGGAGGTACCTGGATCTGAACATGGAAAACATGCGCAGAAGAGGCATGAGTACACCACAACGGTACTCTGTAAGTGTCAAGCCTAACCTCGGTGGGATAGTGATGAGAAAGGTCAAGGCCCTACTAAGATAAATATAAAATATGATGAGATAAAGAAAACAGTGTAAGTAAAACTACAGCGAGAATCTAAACAGGATAAATAAGGGAAACAACAATAGGAAGAGCGGAACGAAGCTACAAGGAACACCAATTGCAACAGGAAATAGCTGGGGATCTCTTGGTATCCTTATTATATTCACTAGGGATCTCATGGTATCCTCATTATATTCACTAGGGATCTCTTAGTATCCCAAGGATCTCTTGGTATCCTCATTATATGCAGTAGGGATCTCTTGATACCCCGAGGATCTCTTGACATCCTCATAATACTCACTAGGTATCTCTTGGTATCCCGAGGACCTCTTAATATCCTCACATATTACAATCTCATGTGCCAGGGATCTCTAGGTATCCCGTACCCTCAGTCCAGAACATATCATGTGCAGGGGGATTTCCCGGGTGGCCAACTCATAGTCTCAATTTAAATGTGCAGTGGGATCTCCCGGGAATCTAACCTGTAGTCCCAAAGCAAATATGCAGGGGGATCTCCCGGGAATCTAACCCGTAGTCCCAAAGTAAATATGCACAACCATAATAAGAATATGTTCATAATGAAGTACAACAATACAAGAAAAAGTTAGTTCTAGCCTAACATGTCTCATAGTGCAGTTAAGGCAATTTAAGCAAGTAGGCAAGCTAAATCAGCAAAACATGTCTGTCTAATCTAATACAGGTTGTAATTGCAAGCATAGTAGGTAGGTACGAAAATGATTTAGTCTCATTATCTTAAGTGAACACCGGATTTTAAATGATTAGCTCAAGTACGCGCTCGTCACCTCACGTACAAAGCACTCAATTACCAAATAACATGTCCTAGGGGAAAGGTCCCGACACAAGGTTAGACAAGCCACTTCCCTCAATTAGCTCCAAAATCACTTGAAATTACTCTTTTGCCACGACAATCCGACTCCCAATAGCCAAATCTATTCATTTCAATTGCATCTTATAAACAACATCTCAAGCAACTAACTCTACTATTTAATTTAAAGCAAAGATGCAAATTTAGGTAAAATGACCAAAATTCCCCTCAGACCAACATGGTCAAAAATCGAAGTCCGAACAAAAATTCGGTTACTCATTCCCCCGAGAATCTAATTATGTGATTATTTTTGAAATCGGACCTTGAATTGAGGCCCAACGCTTAATTTTAGCAAAACCCTAGGTCTTACCCAACACACCCAAATTTACCCATTAAAACTTCGATTTGATGTTGAATCTATGTTAAAAGGTGCTAAGGAGTGAATAAAATGAGTTACTAATCACTTTCCAAACTTTATGAAGAAGAAGATTTGCTTGAAAAATTGCCTCCTATGTTTTGGGTTATTGAAAAGTGAGAAAATAACTTAATATCCCGTGTATTTATACTCCCGGACTCGCCCAATGCGGATCGCGCTGGTGGAATGAAGACCTGCTGGCTTTCTGAACCTGGCCACATGGGCCCCACAAAAGTTACCATGGCCGGGCGGCTTCTGGTGCGGGCCGGGCAAAGACGACCACAGCAGTGCGGCTTCCAGTGCAGGCCGCGCAAAGGCAACCGCGGCGGCGCTGACTAAAAATCACTGGTCCTCTAAAGATTGCAGTGCGGGCCGCACGAGGACGACCGTGGCCCGCATGGCTTTTACCGCGAGCTGCTCCGAGGCGGCCGCGGCCGCGCCATGGCATGCAGTCCCTTCCCTGACCTGAAAACATCTGGTGATTAAGTCTAAGACCTCCTAGAACCTACTCAAAACACACCCGAGCCCTCGGAGCTCCAAACCTAGTATGCACAAAACCTCAAAAATACCCTACGGACTTGCTCGTGCAATCAAATCACCAAAACAGCATCACAAGCATAGAATCAAGCCCTCATAGCTTAAATTTTCTATCAATTCTTTCATGAAACATAAAATTCCCATTTCGGGTCCGAAACACGTCAAACGACGCCCGTTTTTAACAAAACTTTACAGATAGTGTTCCAATCATATATAAGACTGTTACCGGGCACCAGAACCAAAATACGGGCCCGATACCCCAGTCTTCTAATCAAATGCCGTTTTCCTTTTCTTTAATTATTTCCAGAAAGTAATTTCACATAAAAATTCATTTCTGGGATGTGGGACCTCAGAATCCAATTCCAGGTATACGCTCAAGTCCCATATTTACCTACGGACCCTCCGCGACCGCCAAATCACGGGTCCGGGTCCGTTTACCCAAAATGTTGACCGAAGTCAAATTTGTTCAATTTAATATGAAAATTCATCTTTTTTCACACAGAATTCCTATTTAACCTTTTTTCGGCTATGCGCGGAGATTGCACAAGTATATCGAGGTAACCCGAGAGAGATTTTAAGGCCTCGGAAGTACAGAAAAGAGAATAATTAAGTGGTGACCCGATTGGGTCGTCATAGGTAATAAGGTTTTTGTGTGATTTTGGGCCAAATAAATGGCCCAGACTGATTGCTCTTTCCAAATTTATTTCTTTTAATTGTTTTCTTATTTTCTCTCTTATTTAATTAATCCACTTTTTGTTTTTAATTAATTCTCTTTTTATTTTATTTTTCCAGATTTTAGTAAGTATAAAATACAAAGTAAATCAAACCAAACTTAAATTCTACAAAATAAACTAATTAATCTAAAATAACCTAAATCCCAAATTTAAAAAGAAATCTAAACAAATGTAAAAATTACCATTTTTGTTATTTTTTTTCCTTATTTTGTAATATTAATTAACTAATAAATCTAAAAAGGAAAATATAAAAATTATGTCCTAAATGCAAACATGCTATTTTTAGCATTTTTATGAATTAGAAATGCACAAAAATGCAAACAAACATAAAATCACGCAATTAATTCCTAAAAATGCAAATAATAAAAGAAAAATCCTAATTTTAATGAATTCTATAGGAACATTTCGAGCGAAGCAAAAATCACGTGCTCATAGCTGCCCCTATTTGCTCGGAGACATGAAGGTTTTCCGGGTAAAGATAAATGAGCAACTGAGAGATTTTTACTTGCTTGGCATTCCATGAGAAGAATTTTTGATAACTATCTGACCGAACCATGCTTCAAAGGTTGCCTACATATCCTTGGCTACAAAGGAATTAGGTCAGTGTAGTTTTGGAGTTTTTGGTAGCTGGGACTACCATGAGTTGTGATTTCACTGCTGATGCTGCTGCTACTGCTTGCTGACCTCCTTATTACACCAAAAGAAAAATCAAAAGCTAAGCTAGCTATGCCTATCAACTATGAATTACAAGATTCTTATCTATAAATCTCTTGGAGCTTGATCTTGAGTCTTGGCAGGATTCGCCGTGGATCATGATCTGGATATTGATGCTCGTAAGTTGTAGGTGCCGGTCCTTTCTTCGGCGCTGAAGCCAAACGGGACATGGGTGACTTGTGAATTTGGATCCAATTTGAGTAGTCCGCTCTTCTGGTCGTCTCGTATCATGCGCCTTGAGGCAAAACTTGTTCGGACGCCAAAAACAAAAATATGAAACGACATTTTCTGCCCCAATTTTCACTGGAAAAATTTCGTGAGTATTTTTTAACACCAATCTAAGCTATTTCTATTGAATACAATAAATGTCAAGATTGTTTATTTTTGGAAGGATTGCCATGTTATGCTTGCAGACGACCGGGTTATGCCAGGAAAGAAACAGGTCCCTGTTGGGGATGAGAGAAGGATCCACGGGTTATGAGGGGATAGGAACAAAAGGTCCCTGCTGAGGATGAAGAAGAAAATCCATGGGTTATACCGGGATGACATGACAAAGATTCCTGAGTTATGCCAGGGAGATCCGTGGGTTATGCCGGGGTTTAAAGAAAAGAGTCCTAGGTTATGCCTGGGGAATCCGCGAGTTATGCGGAGATTGAAAGAAAAGACTCATGGGTTATGCCAGGGGAATCCGCGGGTTATGCCGGGATTGAAAGAAAGAATTCCTGGGCTATGCCAGGGGGATCCGTGGGTTATGCCGGGGTTTGGGAAGAAAAGACTCCTGGGTTATTCCAGGGAAATCCGCGGATTATGTCGGGATTGGAAGAAAAGACTCCTGGGTTATGCCAGGGGAATCCGCGGGTTAAGCCAGGATAGGAAGAAAAGGCTTCTGGTTATGCCAGGGGATTCATGGGCTATGCGGGGATAAGAAGAAAGAGACTCCTGGGTTATGACAGGAGGATCCGCGGGTTTGCCGGGATAAGAAGAAAGAGACTCCTGGTTTATTCCAGGGGAATCCACTGGTTATGCCGGGATTTGGGAAGGAAAAGACTCGTGCCAGGGAAGGAAAGAGAAAAACCCTTAGGTTATGCTGGGGATAGCTAGGGGACATGGTCCTATACTTAAAGGAATGGAGTTAAGGATCGGGGGTCCTATGCTACCATGGTTTGTGATTCTCCTTTTCTTCTTTTCTTTTATGAAAATTGCGAGAACAAATGTAAAGAGAAAATTCCTTTTGGTTAATCACTGATGCAAGGCTATTCTTAGCTCATGTGCATTTCCTTTGTGCTATTTATCCCATTGCTTTGTATTACACCTGTTTCAGATTTTCAAACAAACCACGACTGTTAGTTCGAAACGGTGGTCGGTTTTGTGGCCTCGAGTTGCTTGATCCAGGCCTCACTTACGTTTAGAACACCTTTGGCTTTCCAGACTTTGCCATGTTGGATGGTCAGGAGATCTTATCTTTTTGATTTATTTCGCCTTTGTAGGCCTTTTGATTACAATTTCTTTGCCCCGATTTCCATTTCACATCCTTTGGGTATCTGGCCTTTTAAAACTATGTCAGGACAATTAGCCCACTCGGGCTTAACCTTTCTAATTTTCATTTTTCCTTCGTGGGCATTTGACTTCGATTTTCTTTCTTTCCACCTTTCTGCTTCTGAAGTGTCAATCATCATGGCCAACCAGGAGCGGCTAGACGCGCCCGCTGAGGCTGGGTATTTTCATTAGTCCTTCCCAGGCGAGCCCTATGAAATTGGTCTCACCACCTTTACTTGTGGAATAGTCATGAAATCAAACTTAAGGCGAAAGGGATTCAATCGATCGGAAAGACTTGGGCCAGGTTTTTGGTAAAGGAACTCGGATGGAACTACAACTTTGGAACCACTTTGGCGGGTTCATGGCCGAACCATTACGTCATCTACCCAGTTCCGATTTTGGGGAATTGGGGTTCTTATTTTGATATGACTTAACCTCAGGGAGAGGCTGCCTACGTATCCTTTTAGAATCAAGTCAGACGTAGTTCAGGAAGTGTTTCCTAATCTAATTTTCTTTTGTTGTTTCTCTTTTATTTTCATTTTTCCTTTTGTTTACTTTTTCTTTCTTTTTATTTATTTTCTTTTATTTTTTTCTTTCTTTTTTGAATAGCACTTCCGGGTTCCAACGAGGATGATCAAAGAAACGTAATCGACTCAAAGGGTTTGCGAAGGGTTGAAAGTGTTTAGGGTAGCATGAAAGAAAAGCCTTCGTCATTTCAACTAGACTGAATCATTGCTGTAGGGAGTTCAAACACAGTACCTTTTTACTACATCTGCATTCACTGGTGTTTCGGGATCGTCTCCTTCGATGTCACCCAGGTACAATGCGCCTTTGGGCAGTATCTTTCTGATAATGTATGGACCTTTCCAGTTCGGACCAAACTTTCCTTTAGCTTCTTGATGGTGAAGGAGAATACGCCTCAATACAAGCTCTCCGACCTCGAAATTCTTGGGGCACACTTTCTTGTTGTAAGAGCGGGCCATTATTTGTCGGTACAACTGCCCGTGACAAACCACGGCATTCGTTTTTCGTCAATTAATGACAACTGCTCCAGCCGAGTCTTAACCCAGTCACTATCCTCAAATTCTGCTTTGACAATTATCCGTAGCGAAGGAATTTCTACTTCTGTGGGTTTAACAGTTTCAAATACATAGACCAATAAGTATAAAGTTGCCCCTATCAATGTGCGCACCGTGGTGCGATATCCAAGCAATGCAAAAGGAAGCTTTTCATGCCATTGTCTTGAGCACAAAGTCTACCACAACTTTCTTGGTGACTTACTTAATTGTGATGGCTTCGACCCACTTTGTAAAGTAGTCAATAGAAACTAATACGAATCTATGTCTATTTGAGGCTTTTGGTTCGATGGGCCCAACGACGGCCATGCCCCAGGCAGTGAATGGCCAAGGTGCTGATATAGGATGCAATTCAGTTGGCAGTGAATGAATCAAATCGCCGTGCACCTGAGATTGATGACATTTCTGAATGAAGCTGAAGCAGTCTTTCTCCATGGTTATCCAGTAATACCCTACCCGAAGTATTTTCTTTGCCAACATATAACCGTTCATATGAGGCCTGCACACTATCGCGAGTACTTCGTGCATAATCCTTCCGGCTTCCTCGGTATCAACACATCTTAGCAAGCTGAGATCCGGGGTCCTCTTATACAAGATATCACCACTCAAGAAGAAACCACTCGCGTGCCGTTGGATGGTTCTGTTTTCATCCCTAGTGGCCTGCTCGGGATACTCTTGTGTTTTCAAAAATTTCTTGTTATCATAATACCAAGCTGAGTGCTGGATTCTACCTCGGTCACATCACAATGCCCATACCTTTCCCTGATTTAGATTTCCAAGGGATCGATGTAGGCATTTCCGAGGTAAGGCAACATGGAGGCCAAAATAGCAAGTGCATCTGCTAACTCATTGTGACAGCTAAGAATGTACCTGAACTATTCCGACTTAAACCGTTTGCTGAGATCCTCCACATGCTATCAATAAGGGATGAGTTTGACATCTCTTGTTTCCCACTCCCCTTGGTCTTGGCGGATAATCACATATGAATCCCCTATGATCAATAGTTCCTCGACGTCTTGATTAGTAGCCATATTCATACCTATGATGCATGCCTCATATTCGGCTATCTTGTTGGTGCAGAAAAACTGAAGCTGAGCCGTGGATGGGTAGTGTGGACCAGTGGGTGAGATTAAGATTGCCCCAATTCCTATGCCTTTTGCATTTACTACTCCATCGAAGAACATTTTCCAAGCAGTAATGTCTTCAGATGTTACCTCCATGGAATTCACCTCTTCATCCGAGAAATAAGTATTCAAGGTGATATTCATCATCAACCGGGTTCTCAGCTAGATGATCTGCTAATGCTTGGGCCTTCATCGCGGTGCGAGTGACACAGACTATGTCAAATTCTGTGAGTAGGATTTTCCATTTCGCCAATCTCCCTGTGGACATCGTTTTTTGGAATATGTACTTCAACGGGTCCAGCCTGGTTATGAAGTAGGTGGTGTGGGCTTGCAGGTAATGCCTCAGCTTCTGAGCCACCCAAGTTAAAGCACAACAGGTTCTTTCTAGCAAGGTGTGTTTGGCCTCGTAACTGGTAAACTTCTTGCTCAGGTAATAAGTGGCCTGCTCCTTCTTTCCAGTGACATCATGCTGCCCGAGAATGCAACCAAAAGAGCTTTCCAGGACCGTCATATATAGAAACAATGTTCTTCCCAGTTCCAGCGGGACCAAGGTTGGTGGATTGGATAGGTAATCTTTAATCTTGTCAAAAGCCTCTTGACACTCATCAGTCCATTTAATTGTTGCATCCTTTTTGAACAACCTAAATATGGGCTCACACGTAGAGGTCAACTGGGCGATGAATCGGCTAATATAATTCAGTCTTCCTAACAGGCTCATTACCTCCTTCTTGGTTTTCGGAGGATGTAGCTCGCGAATGGATTTTATCTTTGTTGGATCCAGCTCAATACCTCTCCGGCTAACGATGAACCCCAGGAGCTTGCCCGATGGGACCCCGTATGCGCACTTGGCTGGGTTTAATTTTGAATCATACTTGCGAAGCCTTTCAAAGAACTTTCTTAGGTCCCGTACAAGATCACCTTGAGTCTTAGGCTTAATAATCACGTCTTTCGCGTACACTTCTATCTCCCGATGCATCATATTATGGAAGATAATGGTCATAGCCCTCATGTATGTTGCCCCATCATTCTTTAAACCAAAAACGCATAACTTTGTTGCAATAAGTACCCCAAGGTGTGCTGAAGGGAGTTTTCTCAGCACCTTCCTCATCCATCAACACCTAGTGATATCCTGCGTAGCAATCCATGAAAGACTGTATCTCGTGTTTGGCGCAGTTATCGACAAGGATGTAGATATTGGGAAAAGGGAAACTGTCTTTTGGACTTGCGTTGTTCAAATCTCTGTTGTCCACACACACTCGGATTTTCCTGTCTTTCTTTGGCACCGGGACTACATTGGCTAGCCATGTGGTGTACGAAACCACTCGGATTACTCCCGCCCTAACTGCTTTGTGATCTCTTCTTTGATCTTATTGCTGATATCCGGTTTGAACTTTCTCTATTTTTGTTGGACTGGAGGGCATTCAGGGTGTGTAGGAAACATATGAACCACCAAATCAACACTCAACCCTAGCATATCGTCGTAGGACCTAGCAAACACGTCTTTAAATTCAAAAAGAAGTTGAATCAGTGAGTCTCGGATTTCCTTATTTACATGGATGCTTATTTTTGTTTCCTTGGTTTTGCTGGGACCACCCAAATTGACAGGTTCGGTATCATATAGATTTGTCTTAGGTTTATTTTAAAATTTTCCAGTTCTCGATTGATTTCCCTAAAATCTCTTCTTCGTCAGACTTTGATTCTTGGTTTATTATTTCGCAATTAGGCGGCATGTTTTGATCGGGGCATGAAGTCCGCGAGCATGTCATATTATTTAAAGCTGCATTATTAGAACTGAAAGGAATGAAATAAAAAGAAAACAACAAAATCAGAAAAGAATAAAGGAATATAGGCGATGAAATATTGATTTCATTTCTCTGAAATTGTAAGATAACAGGGTTTACATTTGGAAATGCAAAGGACAAAACACTAAAGGAAAACACCGAGTTACACCCTGAAATAACTCGTGATGCAAGAATAGATCGCAAGACAAGACTGCCGGGCCTCCCGCCTGACTGGGAAAGGCGTAGCCTTCTAATTTTTTAGTTTGGCATCCGGTCCCATGTAGAGCACCTCACCGGTGCTCGAGTCTTCTACAAGCTAGACCATGTTGGCTTCATAGAATAATTTTCTTATGGCTCCACATATGTCTTCGATTTCTTCCACAGTGAAGGTCTTGTCTTCTTCCTCATCACTGTACTTTGGCTTCACAAATGTTTCATACAAGCGGGGTAAGGGATGAGGTAAAGCCCATCCATTACGCTTTCTACAATTCGCCCATGTTATATCCTCTGGTATTGGGGGGAAGCCTAACCTGAAAAACTTCTCTAATGTGGGCAAAACAATCGGCTCAACAATCCCTTGTAATGAACTTCCGAGTCCCTTCCTCGGTTTGAATCCTTGATGTATATTCTCTCTAGCCACCATGATTGAGGCATTTGGAGAGGAAAGGTTGGGGACAGGATTTTCCTTCTTCATGTTGATCAGCTACCATGATTTCGAAAGCCTGATAGACTATATGCTTACATCCTTCCATAGCTTCGAGGTAGGGGACGGAGGGATCGTAGTAAATTGACTGCTCGTCTTCACCATGGACCATAATTTCCTGGTTCTCATGTTCAAATTTCAACATCTTGTGCAGAGTAGAAGACAAAACTCCTGCTACGTGAATCCATGGCCTTCCCAGGAGGTAATTGTAGGATGTGTCCATATCTAACACTTGAAATGTTACCTCAAAATCAACTCGGCCAATGGTCAAGACCAGATCAATCTCTCCAATTATGTCTCTTTTAATTCCATTAAAATCCCGGACACACACATTATTGAGTGGATCCTCTCCGTCCCAATTTTCGTTCTTTGTAATGTTAAAGTGCGCATATGTCCACTCCGGAGCTTCCATCTACCATTATTCTTTTGACTTAATAGCCTTTGCATTTGACGGTGAGATGCAGAGCTTTGTTGTGGGCGGCTCCCTTTGGAGACAAATCATTCTTATTGAATGTGATCTGATTAACAGCGAAGAATCTTTTCGCCATTCTCTCCAATTGTTCCACAGAGGTTTGCGCCGGTATGTAAGCCTCATTGAGAGTTTTGGCTAATACCTTCTGGTGCTCCGGAGAATCCATCAGCAAGGATATTAGAGGGACTTGTTCAGGGGACTTCCGGAGTTTTTCCACCACTTATTAGTCCGGGATTTTCATCTTTCGAAAGAAGGCCTCCGCCTCTTTGGCGCTTACTGGCTGCTTGGGTGGGAATCGCCTTTTGTTAGCACTGTTCACTTCCTCCACGTCACAATATTTCTTTGTAGGGTGGCTTTCTTAAGCTTCTCCAGTGACTTCTTTGCCTTTATATGTCACCATTATGTCTTGATAGTTCCAACGGACTGCAGAGGGATATATCATAGGCCTCTAAGGTGCGCAACCAACTACCACGGGCTCATTCAACCTTGGCGGTTTAGTTGGTCCCCGCACCACATCGGTTCCTTTGGGTATGTACATAGTCCTGTTTAACTCAAATCTCTTCGGGGGACTCAAAGTTAACTACTTTTCCTGGAGACCCCGTGGGACGTAAAGGACAGTTTCTTTGACAGGTGCTGCCTCAGCTTTAGCCGCAACCTTCTTTTCAATTTCTGGGTGTGTGGTTTTATTCTTTTTATCTTCTTCAGCTTTCTTGGGGGTAGCTCTTGGCTTTTTATCTGCATCAGCAGTAGCGATTTTATGGCTTTCAAAGCCAGGTCGAATTCATTGTCTTCGTAGACCATCCCGATTACTGGTCCGTTGTTGTGAGCCGGCAATGGGTTGTTAGTCACATTCAGGACATCTTCATCCCTCAACACTATTTTCCTTTTTTATATTAGATCTTCCACAACCCATTTCAGAGTCCAATCATTTTCTGTGTTTTGACCTTCAGCCCCCGAACGATAAGCACACCTGACACCCAGTTGGTAAGAAAGCGACTCAGGGTTTTGACTGTTCAGAGGGATAGGCTGCAATAGACCCAATTGGACAAGTTTTGGGAACAGGCTGGAATAGGACTCCCCGATTAGCATAAAATTTTTCCTTCTGGGTGGCTCCCTGGGACGAAAATCATTTTGAGGATGGCGGGAATTATAGTGGTTTTGATGGGGAGGTTGGTTTCTCAAGGCTGGGTTCCTGTTGACCTGCTGCTGCGGTCTTGAAAATGGTTGGGCATTCATAATTGCGTAAGATAGGGAGCATAATGCATGTCTTGATGAGGATAATACTTTTGAACTGTTCTTTTTGAGAACATGGGCCTATGAGCATGATGTCTTCTCATACCAGATGCTGCCATCGAGGCTTCTTTTTTCTTTTTGTTCCTTGTGACTCCTCTCACCCCGCCTTGGATGACCTGGGAGGTTTCTCTGATGGCTGACTGACCTAAAAATCTTCCCATTTTCAAGTCATTTTCTACCATCCCGCCAATCTGGATTGCTTCTGTAAAAGGCTTGCCCATGGCCTGGTATCATGTTTTGAAAGTAATCTGCTTCCTGGGCCTGGAGAAAAGAAATGTCCATCTCTATTTCATCCATAGGCGGCTTCTTTCTCAATGCTTGTTCGTCCCATTTAATGGCATATTCTCTGAAACTCTCTGAAGGCTTCTTTTTCAAATTTGCCAAGGAATTCCTGTCTGGTGAAATGTCAAAGTTGTACTGAAATTGATTAACAAAATCTCTGGCAAGATTGTCCCAAATATGCCATCATGAGACGTCTTGGTCCATATACCACTTCGAAGCAATGCCTACCAGACTTTCTCCGAAGTATGCCATCAACAGTTCTTCTTTTCTGCCCGCCCCACACAATTGGTTGCAATACTTTTTTTCAGGTGAGCAATGGGGTCGCCATGACCATCATACTTTTCAAACTTTAGTGTTTTAAATCCCATGGGAAGGTGTACAGGCGAGAACATGCAAAGATCTGTATAAGCGACACTCTTTTTTCCACCCAAACCGTGCATGTTCCTTAAGCTTTGCTTAAGACTCTTCATTCTTCTTGCTATCTCATCTAGTTTAGGAACTTTAGGAGTTTTATCCTATACTGGCGTAAGCTCGTATGGTGGTTGAGGATAAGTGTATGTGGGATATGGAGGAGGATCAGCTTGGTAATTTGGGGTTTGGAATGTAAAAGCCGTCGGATCAAACATGGATCTTGGCACTACGGGTTGTGTAGTGGCTGCACATGGGGGAACCGTAAAAATGTTGGGGACTGTGCCAGAGGTGAACACCTGAGGGCGGACTTCAGAAGGTGCTCCGACAAAATTGACCAGTATAGTAGGCTGTCCCAAGAGAATGCTTGGATGGCTAATGGGAACAGTGGAAGTACCCCGCTGACCTTGGGAAAAGCTCAAGAAACCTAGGGACGACACTCGGAGGCTCTTTTCCATTCGTCCATGCGTCCCACATCTCTATGACCCTAAGTTGTAGGATCATATTTTCCTCGCCTGCTGAAGATTCTGAGTCCGGGATACCTGTAATTGGGCTATATTCTGATATGGGAATCGCAGGCAAAGTCATTTCGGATGATATTTCTGCGCTTCCTTTCGATCTGGTGAAATATAGATGTGATGCTAGTTTAGCACAAACAACCGCCATTTCTAAAACATGGGCTGGAATTTGATAGCAACAAACGTTTAGTTTGAGAGGGATAACAGATAGGGAATCACACATTGGGGCATGATGCACCTATACAGTTAACATGTGTTTACATGTTTGCAATGGTTGCATGTGTTATCCCAAATTTTATTCCAATTTTCTCCCTTTTGATTTCCATTCTTTATTTTTCTTGCTTTCCCCCTTTTCATGTTCTTCTTCCTATTTGGTTTTTCTTTTGTTTTGGGTTTTCTCTCTTTCTTTCTTTTCATTCCTCCCTCTTTCCTTTTTGTGGCTTTTGTTTTGTTTAAAAAAAAAGGGTCAAATCCTATGAAGATTGCCTACGTATCATGCCCCGCATGAATCAAACCGAGTGTAGTTCATGAAAATAAAAGTGAAGAATAAAATATTTTGGAATTTTTAATTTGCATAATAACAAACTTTGGTTACAAAGACTAAAAAAACTGACAGACTCTGAAGAAAGACGAATTATAGACTCGACGAACAACTAACCTTGCACAAAGGAAAATACAGACTCTAACAAAAATTATAGACTTTAAAGAAAAACACAGTTTCAACAAATCACTAATACATTAGGGGTTTAATTGCTCCTGGAGCCCATGAGGCATTGTTCGGCCTTGCCGCAGGTCGACTAGTTAAATCCTCTCGACTAGCTGGATACTAAGATCTTCAGCTTTTGGCACTATCAGGCACCTTCTAAGTTATCTCAAGACTCGGTGCGTGGCATAAGGTTGGATGCTCCTACGGCCCATTAGAAGGAGGTAAGGCTCTGTTGCTGGCATGTATATGATCTCGTCCATGGACAACCATCCCAGCGTCCACTCTATTTGACCGGCAGTGAGGGACTGAAAGTAAGATATCCATCCTGTTACTCCTTCGGGCAAACTGAGCCCTTCAATTCTTGTGTAAAATTCCTCTATATAACTTTTCTCTACGGACCCAAAGCTCGTAAATTGGGGACGTTGGCATAGGTTCTCGGTCATCCACATTTGCAATAACAGATTTCACCCCTCAAAGAAATATTTCCCGGCCTTCAAGCTGTGAGAGCATGAAAGATCTCAGCTACTATCATGGGCGGGAGTGTGCACTGCGATTGGGTGCGTAGAGTGCTGACAACCCCTGCTATTTTTATGTCGAAGTTCCCGTCTTTCCTTGGGAACACCAGGAGCCCTAGGAAAGCCTCCATAAAAGTGAAACGCCTATGCTCTTCCGATTTGACGCGGTTTCCTGCGCTGTAGATTATGTTCTCTAGTTTGTTGAATCCCCCATGTATGACCATATCTGCTATACATGAATGAAAAGGAGCAAAACCCTGCCGCCAAGTTCGAGTCGTGTACCACTCTACTTATTTTCAAGGTATTTAAGAATTTATGCACAACAACAACTCTTGGAGCGACCAAATACTTGTGTCTTAAAGGAAGTTCTGTATCTCCAATGTACCCAACCATTTCTTCTAATGTTGGGGTAAGTTCAAAATCTGAGAAATGGAATACAGTGTGCGTCGGGTCCCAGTACTTGACCAACACTCTTATGATGTCTCCTCGGGGTACAATCTCCAATAACCCAGGAAGGCCCCCCAAATATTTATTCACCTCATCTTGCCCTTCTATACCTAGATCATTCCACCACAGCCGTAACTCTAAAGGGATTCGGCTTACAAATATAAAAGGTTCGTTTTGAATTGTGATCATCCTGCACATTGTTAAGGCGAATTAGTATCTCAAAACTTTACTCTGTTTGACTTCAAAAAATCATAATTGACCCGTTTCTTTTACGCAATTTATTTTCTAAAATCAAAAGCCCAGCTTTGCAAATGCAGCCTTTCAGCAGTT
The DNA here is from genome assembly GCA_034376525.1 of Nicotiana benthamiana. Lineage (NCBI taxonomy): Eukaryota > Viridiplantae > Streptophyta > Magnoliopsida > Solanales > Solanaceae > Nicotiana > Nicotiana benthamiana. Next base: position 65,347,895 of record CM067325.1, read on the forward strand.
CCGGAGGAGGATTATAAGGCTGCGCCTGCTAATTGGAAAAAAAAAAGTAAAGACCCAAAGGTGGCCGTTTGTGCAAAATCAGCCTTCCGGTGTCCCTTCCGGGAACATTCGACTATTCTTGACAACAAAGGAATCACCCAATTTATTTAGGACAACAAATTAAAATTGACATTTGTTTTTCTTTGTTTTTGGCTATTTTTGCAAAATGGAGGTTTGACCCGATGGGGGTTGCCTATGTATCTCATACATGGTGAGAATCAAATCGGTGTAGTTCGAGCAAAATTTTTTGTCAAAACCAATATTTTTTGAAAAGGCCTCTTTTTTTTTGCTTTTTCTTGTTTTTCCTTTTTTCTCTTTTTTTTCAAAAATCTGACAGCATTTCGGTGCTATTTGAGCATTGGTTTTGCAAAAAAAATGGTTACTCTCATTCAGACCTAATAGTGCTATTTTCTCAATTTTCTCTCCTTATTCGCAAGCCGGTCAACATGCAAATCCAAAGCAAATAAATGCACAAGTAGCACGTAATATTCATCAGGATAGTCTTTTCATTTCGGGTCACCTGTCCTAGACGGACCCAACCCCTGTGTTGAGTCCCCTAAGTCAAATGCACGTGATACAACCAAACGTTCCTACTAGGGATCTGACATGAGGTTTTGTTATACTAAGTTCAGAACCTAGGTATTTGTTCCAGACTGTGTACCCGAGCAGACGAGTCGAGTCAAGGAGTGGGCTACGTACTGGGGACTCGCAAGATCATCCGGCTTAGTATTTTGTCCGAGCCTCCTTCTTATTTCAGGGTATAACACAAACACAATAGGGAGTCTCGACCAGCGAGCACATCTCCAAAAGTAAGAAGAGAAGGGTTCTGTAACAGTTTATATATACAAATCATTCAGTACCAACGCGGTAAAACATTTAGCACATTAACATGGAACATGTAGAAAAATCAGAAAAACCGAATATAATAGTTATTCTAAGCTCGAATTCTTGAACCTTGAACCAGAGGTTCTGGGTTTGATCCCCAGAAGGGTCGCCAGAGCTGTCACACCTCCTTTTTACACGGCTATCCCGAAGGATAAAACATATATGGGAGTTTTTCCAATTAAAGTGACATTATTCGAAATGGAATTATTTAGTTATTTAGAGTCGCCACTTGGGATAGGTTTGATTTTTGGTGTCCCAAGTCACCGGTTTATTTAGAATCCCAAATTGAGGAAATATTTCGATTGCCCAAATGAGGTCTGCTAACCAAAAATTTTATGTAAGGAATTCCGTTGACCCGAGGGAAGATAGTAGGCATCCATTGATTCCATGGTTCTAGCACGGTCGCTTAAACTATTATAATTGGCTAAAACCTTGATTTTTATACATGTCCATCATATAGTGCAATTTTAAATTATATTTTTTACCACTTTTAATATTCTTTAAAGAAAATTGCAATGTCGTTAAAACATGATGTGAACCACGTCACATAAATGCACTCATAGTTTTTGACATATTACAACTTCATTGAGATTTGGATTTGGGTTACATAAATGTGCACTCATACTTAGGAAATTAAAACTATTAAAAGATGCCCCTAAAGCGGCTAACGTGTTATTATCTTTGCGGAAAGCCATGAAATTCACTAAACGACATGTCCCGAATTTTTAAGTATTTTAATATAAATAGATAAGGAGGGCCACCCAGTTTATGGGTTCCGTTTGGTGCAGCGCACCTCATTTTATTATGTTTAATGCGAATTCTAACGCAAACTAAGATTTTCTATTGAATTTGTCTCTTCTTGGACCTAATGAGTTGATGATACATAACTTGGAGGGTCTTAACTTATAATTCAATTTTAAAACAAATTTCAAATCTCACTAAATCCGCTATGCCAATGAAGTTTCCAGCAGATTGGGTCTTAAAGTTACCCATGGAGAAAGCTGAACTTCAGTTTATTCAAATAACACTCAGAATCTCGGCTCAATCACAAGCCCAAACCTTATTTACACAAAAGAGTGAGTTGTTTGGGCTCACAGTAGGCCAAAAATGGAATAAAATATGGGCGTGTTAGCAAGTTTTTCATCAAATGTACTATTTATTAAATCATTCACCAAATACTCAATCACTCAATTAGCCTAATTTACTCAAATTCACTAATACACAACATGCTTGGACATTTAAATAACCACTTAACATGTAATGCAATATGAATCTGAAGCATCAAACTGTTTTGAATCGAAATACACTACTTTGAATCCTACTTTTCACAAACACCCGGTGATTAGATTCACATTGCCTGCTATTATACATTTAAGTGAGATACTGATTTTCCATTATAAACTGTTCATGCTGTTTTGAACCACAATCTCATTCTAATTCAATCTTTCAACTAAGCATGATGGGAACACTTGAATTAACTATAATACTAGCTAACCTTTCTACTAACTAACTGCATAAACTTAAAATATCAGTACGAATTTCCAATTATAAAGATTATCAGAAATTCTATTTCACCAAGATTTTACTGTTGCCACTATATAATCTAACATGAAATAAACAAACAGGTTGGGCATGAGATTGACATCACAGTTTTTTTTAATAACAACAGACATAGACACATGAACACTCTTCATTTCAGGTCAGAGCTTCCATTACAACTTTCCTTAGCTTTGGGCCACTGGGAATTTGAAAAATACCTAGAAATGAAGCAGAATATAAGGAAACAGAAATTAGCACTGAGAAACAGCAATCAGCAGTTGAAATCCAGCAGTTATCACTTTAAAAATACCCAGGGATTGAATATCATATGAACCAGGAGAGGATTTTCAGCAAATTAACACCAACAACAAACCAAAAAAGCCATGTTTGAACTTTAAAGACACTCGAAATTGAACCTAAAAAAAGTTGAACAATTTCAGTACCTCAAATATGTATATTTCAGGTCATTCTCTTCTTAACAATTCAAATTGATGGCTAGAAGTTGAAATTATTCTGGGAAAAAACATAAATAAAACAGCGTAGTTTCAGAATTCTCAGCTTCTGAAATTTATAATTTCTGGAAATTTTAGGATTTTTCAAACTTCAAAGTTGTGAAATTTTAGGGATATTCAGACTTGCCAGAACTTGGGAGATTTATGGATCTTTTTTTTCATTGTTCAAAACCCGTGAATGAAGGAATTAGGGTACCCTTTTATATCCAAAGCTTAGGACAACCCTCTGATTTTGTGATTACCCCTTAGTCCCCTTCCTATTTTCAGATTTTACTTAGATCGTCCCTGAGTTCTTAACTTGCTGGCCAAGTTATATCATTGTGGTTTTAAAAATCTGATAAAGGCTCCTATTTCAGAAGATTCTAGAGGGTCCTTGTTTTAACTATAGCCTTCCTTTGTATCTCTGAATACCTAAATTACCCCTGGTCTTAACCTGAAATTACTAGCCTAAACCCCAATTTCTTTTACTAACCAAGGTTGACTAAGGTCTAGACTATTCAGCTATAATCAATACTAATTCCAACACTCTAAAATTGAATTATTGAATCCAATCAAGACTGAAAATTAATTCTAGTTCATACTACTATCAAACTATCAATTAAGCTAAATCGACATTAAACTAAGTTAAACTAAATAATAAAAAGTGAAAAATGAAAGAACATGAACTAAAAACTGAATTAACTAATCGGAGAATTCCATCAAAACTAAAGCAAAGCTAAAAATGAAACTAATGCAAAAGAATCATCAAACAAAAATAATCAAATAAGAAGTGAAACATTATAAACAGAAATCAGAAGTCGATAAAACATTACAAACATAAATCAGAAGTCGATTTTAATTAAGCTAACTAATGAGAAAAAATGAATCATTCAAAAACATGGTTGGAAACTAAGAATCAAAATCTTGCAATATAGAATCATCAAACAAAAGAATATAAAATGCAATCAAATAAAGGATAACCAGAAACTAAAACCAAAACTAATTAAATTAACTATGGAAAATGAATACTCTGATAGTTAAGAACTAATCATGATCAACTTTTCCAATTAAACTAAAAAAACAAATAATCCCAAATAGTGTAAAACATAATCATCAAACAAAAGAAGTAAAATAAAAACAATCGAACGAAAAGTAGAAACTCACTAATTTTGGTCTTCAAAAACTTGACTGGATTCGAATTGAACCCCCAAATAGAGTTATATATTTTTTCTTGGTAAGAACAATCTTATAACTTCATTTGGGAACTCAAATCGGGGTTTGATAGTCCTTAAAAAAATAGTTGATTTCTCAGATCTAAAATTCGAGAGATTCCATGGTTGTTCGAAGGGAGTGGGTTTAATTTTGGGTAGAGGAGGCAAAGGGGAGGCTAGGGTATGTTTTTGGTGTCCATTGGAGCCGGCACCATCGTAGACGGAGCAGGCACTCCTTTGAACGAACATTCGAGAAGTTTGACCGGGATTCGAGGTTTGATTTTTAGGGGGTTGGAAAAAGTAGAAGACAGGGAGCAGACGGTGTTAATTTGGGTAGATTTGGAGCTACGCCGCCGGCGGAGGCGATTTCGAGCCGGCGGTGGACGATGGGGGAGGGGTAGTTTGGCTGTGGTGTTACACCGGTGAGCAATGGTACGAGGAGGGTGAAGGGCTGTCTCTGGGATTTGCGAATAGTTCTGACAATTTTATTCAAAATGGAGGCAAAATCTGGACCGTCGAATGGTAAAGAATGAAGGGCTGGGATTATGTGCCACAAAACAACGTTGTTATGGGGAGTCACTGATAAGAGACCGAGTTGGAGGACGAGTTTGGGCTGGTTTGTGAAGGATTTGGGAAGGGTAATAAGGTTTTTGTGTGATTTTGGGTCAAATGAATGGCCCTGACTAGTGGCTCTTTCCAAATTCATTTCTTTTAATTGTATTCTTATTTTCTCTCTTATTTAAATTAGTCCTGTTTTTTTGTTTTTAATTAATTCTCTGTTTATTTTTTTTCAAGATTATAGTAAGTATAAAATAAAAAGTAAATCAAACAAAACTTTAATTTTACAAAATTAACTAATAAACTTCTAAAATAACCTAAATCCCAAATTTAAAAAGAAAACTAAATAAATGTAAAAATAATTATTTTTGTTATTTTTTCCTTATTTTGCAATATTAATTAACTAATAAACCTAAAAAGAAAATATAAAAATTGAGTCCTAAATTCAATCATGTCATTTTTTATATTTTTATGAATTAAAAATGCACAAAAATGCAAACAAACACAAAATCATGCAATTAATTCCTAAAAATGTAAAAAATAAAAGAAAAATCCTAATTTTAATGAATTTTATAGGAACATATCGAGTGAGGCAAAAATCATGTGCTCACAGCAGCAGTTTGCCATATTTGGGAAGAGAGGAATAATGTTATATTCCAACAGAAGAATAGACTAGCCAAAGCCATAATTAAGTCAATCATTCAGGAAATTCATATTAGAGCTACCATATTTGCTAGGCTAGCAAGGACAATGAGTAATTTAAATTGGTACCCTGATGTAATGTAATAGTACAAATCACAGGGAAGGAGAAAAGTAGCAAAGGTAGTAAAAGCCTAATTGTATGTTCAGTGGAATTTTTTTCTTATGATGTAAATATTTATACTTGGTATTAAAATCATTTTAAAAAATTAGTATTAAACTCAATCACATATCTTTAAAACTACAAATTAGATTTAATTATTACTTATATTTTTGAAATAAATATTAATAATCTCGTTAATGGATGATTAATTTATTAAGCACGCTATAATCAATTGAGTGACAAACAAAATGGGGCCATCCAAGAATTTTGACCATCCTTAATGTTACTCAAAGGTGACACGTCGAATGTACATGATTCGTGACTGTGGGTGGTGCGGAGGGAGAGGTGTATCTGAGTTGAGGATACATATTCAAGTGAATTCATATATAATGCTTTCACTAAACTTTCAATGTTGTATTTTTTTAAAATTATTTAATTATATGTACGTAAACTTATGTCTAATGATTTTTATGGTGTAATTATTATTGGATAAGTAAAATTGACAGTTCAAATATCACTTTGAACAGTTTTGTTTTCGACAAAGAGTATATATATATATATATATATATATATATATATATATATATATATATATAAAATGTTGAATCTATGATTTTAAAAGAATAACGGTGAAGAGACGAAAATAAAACACGTCAATATAAATTCTAGATCCACCTCTTCGCAATAGCATATCTATCATCTTGTCTGAAGACTTGTTATGTGTCATGTCAAAACCATTAATCATGATTTTCAATTCCAAAACTGCATCAAATCGCAGTCTTAGTACCTCAGTGTCATTATGGAGTTATTAATAATGCTGGAAATTAACCTTGATGTTAATAGATTTATAACCTTTTTCCTCCTTGAAAATAACTGCTCTTCTTTTAAATTCCCGATTTTGCTACATAATATATCGTTCAAAAGGTATGTGGTCAATACGATGAATAATACACTAATGTACAGCATTGCAACGCAGAACTAAGGAAGACATTTCGCTGGTATAGGTGAGAAGTCTTCTGCTATATTGCTGACTAATGCTTCTTTCATCCTAAATTAGTTGTCATGTTTATAGAGTCAATTGGATTAAATCAATTTAATTTTTTTAAACTTAAATTTAAATATTCAAAAATAGTTGTAATTTTCCTATTCATAAAGTTTGAGTCTCCAGAAACGAACATATCAATTGATTTTGATATGGAGGGAGTTGTGATTATACACTATTCGTCATGCTATATTAATTAATTCAAGCCTACTTCTATTAATAATACAATTACTTGAGGGTGATGAACAGTAACAACTTGATCTTTGGGAAACTGATACAAATAAGTTCACACATTTCCGGCAATAATCACCAAGTAATACCCTATATTTTTTTTAAATAAGGGTATATTGAGTCATAATAATAATAATAATAATAATAATAATAATAATAATAATAATAATAAGTAACTTAAAAAAAACAATAAAACAAAACAAAAAAGGGGAAAGAAAGAAACAAACAAAAGTACCAAAGCCCATTAGAAATAAAAACCTGCCAAAGTTTGGGAAGGGTTAGCAAACAAAAGAAGCCAAAGCTTCTGTAGGAAAACGAAAAGAAAAACAAAATCAGAAGAAGAAAAAGAAAAGAGAAGAAGAAGAAAGCTTTGGGCAAAAGCTTAAGAAGTATTGGGAGTTGAAGTTGAAAGTATTAAAGTACTTCTTCGACTGAAGAGGTTAACCTTTTTCTTCTAATATATTAAATTATTTCACTGAATTTATGCAATTTTATGTAGTACAAAATAATTTAATATCACCTTTCTCTTATATATACAATTACTATGAAGATAATGGCTATAAAGGTTTAGTTTAGCATTGCTAGGTCTAGTTTTAGAGGAATAAATTTTACTAAATAGTTTGAAATTGATATAATTATGGACTAGTTCTATGATAAAATATGAATTCACAAGCTTATACTCAAACATGAACCCCGATGATTAGGCATTCTAAATTAGTAATGGATTTAGCATAAGTGACGCAATTAATAGGAGATCGATATTATGTAGTTATAGATTGATTGGAGGAATTTGTACGAGTTGCTTGAGGTGAAAGCAATTGGTATTTCGACACGAGTAGTGTGAGTAGCAGTCTTACTGCAATTTGTGTTTTCATAACTTACATGACTTACACATAATTTTTAATATGAATATGTTACCGATTATTTTGAGTTGTATGTGGGACAAGTATTTTACTCGATATGATACCAAAATAGTTATTTGAGATGAATAGTGTGGTTTTAAATATTTTCGTTGTCACTAGATCTCTTTAACCATTACTTGAATTTACTGTTATCGAAAGGAAATTATATGATTTGATAAGAATTAAAATGCCCTATACTGTTTTAAAATAGTTTCTACAAGTTATACTGATTGCTGTCACGATCCGAATTTTCCACCCTCGTGGGTCGTGATGGAGCCTACTCGTACAAGCTACGCAAGCACACATTTATAATTCATGACTACTTTTATTGACAGTCCATTTTTTACCAACAGGAAATGAATAATTAAAACAACAACGGAATTCGTAATTTAGCGGAAAGCTTAAACGATATAAACCAAATTAATAAGGAACAATCTACATAAGCCTCTACCTAGAACTCAAGTCATACTCACGTTTGAAAGAAAGTAACAATGTCTGTCTAGAGGTGTATTCTAGGCCGAGCCCGGGCCTGAACGGACCAAACGGGCCCGGGCTTTGGCGGTCCCTAGACAAATGGTCCCGGGTTTCACGGTCCCAATGGGTGAAACCGGCCCGTCACGGGCCTAAGGCTACATGGTCCCGTGCTTAATAGGGCGGGCCCACAGGCCTAATGGGCTTTTTTCGTTTCAGGCTATTTTTTTTAATTTTTTCTAAGGCAATTTCTTGTAAAGTATATATGTATATACTAATATAAGTTACTTATATATAGCTATATAAATATATATAGTATATATAGTATATATATAAGGTAAGAGTGTATTGGGTATACATATAATTATATATTGCATTATATATAATGTAAAGCATTATAGCTTATATATACATATTGCCTTATATTTATATGTATGTATGTATATATATCTAATATATATAAACAATATATATATATATATATATATCTATAATATATATAAACAATATATAAACAATATATATATATATATATATATATATATATCAAATTGAAAAACAAAATAAATTTCAAAGAAATATTCAAGGGGATGTCTTATTATTTTTATTATTACAACATCAACAAGAATGGCAATATCTTTCTTAGTCTTCCTCCCCCCATTGGAATGAGCACAACAAGGTACTAATACAACCATTAAAAGGAAAAAAAAATGAGGAAGATGTGCCAAAATACAAGTTACATATTAATGTATGTATTATCTCTAACAAATCTCATAAATCCTTCAAGGTTCGAAGGAATTTTCATTGGTGGTGGTGGTAAAGAGGTTTGTTCACTGCTTCCGGGTGAAGCAGCATCCTGCGCAAATTCCGCTTGCATTTCTTCATTAGCTTCATCTATCTCCAGTTATGATTCTACAAGTCCAAAATATTTTCTTTCCGAATAGATCCAATCTTTGAAGAGTACCGATTATTCCAAGCTCTCCCTCATAGACGCTCTATGATCACCAATTTGAAGTCTTGCTTGACTGAGAATGCTCTCTGATGCTACTGTTGAAACTTGAACACTTAAAATATCTCTAGCCATCCTTGAAAGAATCGGATATTTTTTTTATTTGTTCTTCTACCATTCTAATAGATCAAAGGTGCCGTCTGGATTCTCCTTTTCAATACCTACGACAAGTAAACTTGCAGCTCATTTAGTTATGAACTATCACAAAAAATTATCACCTTGCGAACCTCTAAACTCCAACCAAGAACTAAGGGCTTCTAGTCCCGCAGTTCTTTTAGATGATTGCAAACTAGACGAAGTACGAGTTGGAAAATTTGATCTAATATGATCGACAACAAGTTGATAAGCATTATAAATTGTTTGAGCATTTATTTTAGCTGAGACTTTTGCATCTCCAAGTGTAGAAAATTCCTCAGCTGAAAGTGATAAAGCGTTATAAAATTTTGAATACCAAAAGTGAGGACCTGTTAATTTTATTGTAGGATTTAACATTGCAGAAACACCAAAAATAGGGGAGATAGGAAAAAATATTTTTTAAACTTAGATTTCATAGAATTAATAGCTTCTTGATAAATATTTCCACCCTCTGAAAATGCTGTAAATAAATCTACAAGTGCTGCAATATAAACTAAACAGTTAGAAATAGTAGGATAATATTGGCCAGATAATTCATTTGTAGCAATATGAAATTGTTCTAAAAAGTCTACAAGAATTTTAACATTAGTCCAATCTTGATTTGTAAGGTGATCATCATCATCATCATCACCATCACCTACACGAGTATTATACATTGCGCTTATTGGGTTTCTATATTCATATGCAATAACTAAACTTTCCTTCATGTAATTCCATCTAGTGGGACAAGGTTTAGGAACCTTTCTTTCTCTAAGGCCAAATTCATCACGTTTTTTTAAAATATTCTCTAAGCCTACTTCTACGGTTTGAATAAAAAAGCCAATTAAGAGCCATTTTAACCTTTTCAATTTCTATATTTAAAACTTTCATACCAGCACCAACAATTAAATGGTAAATATGACAAATACATCTAACATGAAAAATATTACTAAATGCAGGATTTAGTGTGGTTGTAAGAAAGCCTACATTGCTAGTGTTACTAGAAGCATTATTCGTTGAAATCGACATAATTTTATCTCTAAGGCAAAAATATCTACAATTATCTGCAACTGTGTTAGCAATAAACTTACCTGTGTTGCGTGAATTAATTATTCTATAAGCAATAATACGCTTTTGCATTATCCACTCCTCATCTATCCAATGACTTGTAACAGATAGATAATCACAATCATTACCACTTTTACCAATATCAGTAGTAATAACAATGCGATAATCTGTATGAGTAAATAAATCCGCAAATATTGTTCATATTCATGTTTATATTTGTAAACATCGCTCTTTGCAGTTGCGCGAGGCCATGACTAGAAACTATAATGCACAAAATTAGGGTTGGAAGGAAAACTATATGGTAAGCACATAACAGTAACCAGTTTTTCCAATTCTTCACTATCTGTATTTGGATCATAATATAAAATACCACCTGCAACAGTATTAATTTCCAGTTGAACTACATTCGAACCTGTACTAGGGTTAACCGTAGTATCTAAACTTCTTCCCTCTTGCGCAACTTTCATTTGAAAAAATTAGCTTTATCTCTAGGGTATTTCTTTATGTGTATAGTCAAACTACTCGTACCGCTACAGTCTCCAGTAAATTTATGAACCAACATATCCCCACAAGTATTATAGGTATCCTTATTTTGTTCTCTTTGTTGAGTAAAAATATGCTAAACAAGATATGTTTCGTGCTGTTTAGAAGGTTGCCTATTAAAAGTAGGGGTTACTACAGGAGGGTCAGGTGAGGCATCAGTTGGGTTATTAACAGGACTAGTAAGTGTATCATCTAAATCCGGTTGCGCTTCATGTAAATCATCATTTTCCTCATCATTTTCGGAGATAGTTTCATTAGGATAAAGAGCATTCATAACTTCTTCATTTAACTGTCGACCTGATGCAACATCATGACAAAATTGACTATAGGAAAATTGAAAACAAGGGTTATCACTATCAAGAATAATTGGTGGATGAGGACAAGTAACAGGTTTGGGTCAGGGAGCTGGGGGAACAGTAGTATCTTGGCGAGTAGATTCACCAATTTAGCTTTTCCTTTACCACGAAATATTTTTTTTAAAGAAAATGCCATATTAATTATAATTATACAAGCTAAAAAAAAAAATTATAATATTAAGCTTAAGAGTTGGAACGAGTTTACCAAATTCACGAACAACTTCTTAAAAATTGAATAATGTTGAGGACTTGAAGACTTGAATACGTCAATTCACCAACTTCACAATTTTTCACGATATTGCAATAATAATGTAAGCAATTATAGAGGACAATTGAAGAGAGATTGATGAATTTGTGAGTAAAAATGAAAGAATGAGGGGGTATTTAGTTGAAATTGGGAAAAATATAATTAAGAAAGTTTGGGGTTAAAAAAATTTGGGGGCCAAATAGCTATTTTGTAAACTCTGTAGAGGATAAATTGAAGTCCCAACGACTAGATTTTAAAAATAAATTTATTTAAAAAATAGCAGTTGATGGACTGTTAGGCGCGTTGGGCTAGGTTGAAGCGGCCCAGGCCCGCCAGCCGGTCATGGTCCAAATGGTCCCAAGCTCGTAGGCATAAAGGCTAGGACTGGCCCGTCATGAGCCTTTGCACCATGTAATACCGGGACCGCTTGGGATCGGCCCATTTAGCTCTTTTGTCTCGCGATCTTAGGCCATTCCTGAGCCCCGCCCGACCCATTATACACCCATATGTCTATCTCGAATCATGGGATAACAGAATAATATATAGGATAAAGGAGATGCCGGGCCTGCAGACACTTGCAAGGCTACCTCGATGTCTTGATGGACACAAGGCTAACCCCCGAGCTACTGCTGCTGTCTGGTACCTGGATCTCTGCTAAAGAGCACAGAGTGTAATATCAGCACAACCAACCCCATGTACTGATAAGTGCCTAGCCTAACCCTGGCAAAGTAGTGACGAGGCTAGATCGGACAACAATATAAATCTGTGAAGTCATATTCATATGCAACGGAAATATAAACAAGAATAAACATTTTAAAGCAAGGGAAACATGCTTCGGGGATAAAATATAATATAGGACTTCGAAGAATAATAATAATAGAAAATCAATAGTTTAACTCTAACACGGATAAAGGAAATAAAGCAGATTTCACGGTCAGTACACATCTCGTTGCAGGCGTCCAACGCGATCCCATTTCTAAATATTTCTGTGGTAGGCGTACCACCTACTCCCATTTCATCATAACCCGTGGTAGGCGTACCACCGACTCCCATTTTATTAATATCTTGTGGTAGGCGTACTACCCCTCTCCCATTTCATCATAATTCGTGATAGGCGTACCACCCGCTCCCATTTCACCAATATCTTGTGGTAGGCGTACCACCCGATCCCATTTCAATCAATGACTTGTAGTAGGCATACCACTCGTTTCCATTTCATCAATATCATGTGGTAGGCGTACCACCCAATCCTATTTGAATCAATTACTTGTGGTAGGTGTACCATCTGCTCCCATTTCATCAATATCTTGTGTTAGGCGTGCCACCCGATCTCATTTCAATCAATAACCTGTGGTAGGCGTACCACCCGCTCCGATTTCATAAAAATCCTATTGTAGGCATACCACCCCATCCCATTTCAATCAATAACTTGTGGTAGATGTACCCCCGCTCCCATTTAACCAATATCATGTGGTAGGCGTACCACACGATCCTATTTCAATCAATAACTTGTGGTAGGCGTACCACCCACTCCTATTTTTCTCATATCTCGTTGTAGGCGTACCACCCGCTCCCATTTTCATATATTAACAGTTCTTGCAAATGAAGTTACTCCAATAACCACAAAAATTAATGTAAATTCATAATACAATAAAGTACACAATAATTATGATTCACCGAGAAAAAAAATGACAAGTAGCAATTAGTTATGGACTTTAAGGAGCAAATAGGCAATTTAATATTTATTATGCTAAATGTCAAGTAGTAATTAAGTCGCATAAACATGTAGTGATTATAGAATAAATTCAATAATAACTAGTGACATGATAACAGAAAATGCCAACAGAAAGAATGATAGTATTAGTGGAATAAGACAATTAATGCACTCCAACTGATAATAAGAAATCATATCAAATGGAAATAAGTGCACGGCATCACCTTTCATGCTTTAACATTCTTCCTCAACCAAACAACAACCACAAACAAAGGGGCAAGGGAGTAGACAATTATTGGTAGAAATTCCGACAAGGGAATACAATTAAACAGCTAAGTCCCTGCAAGGGAACAATACCAATAAATATCAACGTCCCGGCAAGGGAGATAATCAACAAAGCAACAAACATCGCAACAAGGGAATAATTCAAAAACTCTTTCTCTTTCTTTCACTTTTTACTTTATTAACTCACATTATCACTTGAGCTAATACTCCAAAGGGTTCAATTATCTCATATACTTTCACAATTCGTATCATAACTCGAGCCAATGATCCTGGAAGTTCAAAGATCACAATTTCTTTGACATGCTCTATAAAACATATGGAAATCATCATTAAGTCATGAAAGGTACATCAAATTCAGAATATTCGCAATATAAAGACTCATGGTCATGCTATAAACCAACGCATTTATACTCGTCACCATGCCTATACGTCGTACTCGACAATTAGCAAGTTGCAAGTAAGACTCAACTCCTATCCCCTAAATCTAAGGTTAGACTAAACACTTACGTCGAACTTCCACGGCCAAAATCAATCCTCAATTACCACTTTTTCTCTCGAATTTGGCTCCAAATCGATTATATCTGTACAATAATGACTTCAATACATCAGTTAATGCTAAACATTGCAAATCCAATCCCTAATTATAGCTTTCTGAGCATTCTTCCCAAACTCCCAAAAATCGACCCCTGTCATGCTTGGTCAAAACACGAGGTTCGGACCAAAACCAAATCTCCCATTCACCCACGAGCCCGAATATATAATTTGTTTTCAAATTCGACCCCAAAACGAGGTCTAAATCAAGAAAAAATCAAAAATCCCTAACTCTACCCAAATATCCAATTTTCTACCTTAAAACACATGTTTTAGGCCAAGAATTTCAAAAGATGTTAAAGAAAATGGAAGAAAATAAGCCAAGAATTACTAACCCAAGAGGTTTTGGTGAAGGATTTCTTAAATGGTCGCCTAAGAGCTTAGAGAAGAAAGGCTTTTGTGAAAACTTAGTGAAATCCCGTAGCTACTGTTCCTGAAGTTTAAAAATAACTGCGTAGAAAAATGCTCTATGCGATCGCAAAGAAGGTCATGCTATCGCATAAAGATAGGAAGGTTGGCCATTACAATCGCAGAAAGAGCATTGTGAATGCCTAGAGGAAACTGGCTCCACTCTCAAGTTTGGCTCCTTGTGAATTGCGATCGCGAAGAAGGAACGCGATCACATTGAAGAAATAGGCTAGGAATCCCGATCGCGCACAGAACTATGCGACCGCATAGAGTAAAATAATGGGCTTCCCAACTTAAAACTATGCGATTGCAGAAGGATCTATGTGATCACATACAACAAAATGAACCCCTAAACAAGTTACACTATGCGATCACGGACAACTTTATGCGATCGCATAGAACAAACTACCGGACAATAGCAAATAACAGATCTGTAACATTTCTATGGCTAAAACCATCCCGAAACACGTCCGAATCACACTCGAGCCCTCGGGGCTCCTAACCAAACAAATGAACTAACTCAACAACATTTAACGAACTTAACAATGCGATTAAATCACCTAACTAACATCATTATCAACAATTTAGAACTCAAAATTCAAAGCATTATCCAAAAACTTCATCAAATTCCAAATTTAGAATTTTGAGTCTGATACACGTCAAACAACGTCCCATTTTAACCAAGCTTCACAATAATATCTTAATTCAAACATAAGACATGTATGGGGCGCTAGAACCAAGATACGGGCGCGATACCAACACGTTCCAATCAAATATCAATTTAATTTTTCCTTAACGATTTTAGAAAAACAATTTCTTTTAAAATATATTTTTCGGACTTGGCACCTCAGAATTCGATTCCGGGCATACGCCCAAGTCCCATATTTTCCTACGAACCGTCTGGGACCATCAAAAAATGGGTCCAGGTACGTTTACCTACTAAGTTGACCAGAGTCAAATTTATTTATTTCAATATCATCACTTAGAATTTTTTGCAGAATTTAATATTTAATCTTTCCAGCTGCGCGCGTGGACTACGCACAAAAATTGAGGAAACTCTAAATGAGGTTTTCAATGACTCGGAAGTACAAAATTATTCAAAAACAGGTGACGACCCTTTGGGTCATCACATTCTCCACCATTAAAACAACTGTTCGTCCTCGAACGAACAAAAGAGAGAAGTACCTAAGTTGGGGAAAAGATGAGGATAATGGTTTCGTATATCAGACTTGGACTCCCAGGACGATTCCTTAAGAGGCTGACCTCTCCACTGAACACGAACAGAAGGGATACTCTTGGATCTCAACTGACAAACTTGTCGGTCTAGAATAGCCACAGGCGCCTCCTCAAAAGACAAGTCATTGTCCAACTAGATAGTGTTGACATCTATCACGTGAGATGGATCGCCTTGATATCTCCATAGCATGGACACATAAAACACTGGATGCACGGCTGATAAGCTCGGCGGTAATGCAAGTCTATAAGCAACCTCCCCCACTCTATCAAAAATCTAAAATGGACCAATACACCTAGGTAAGCTCGCCCTTCTTCCCAAACCACATTACGCCCTTCATAGGCCACACTCAGAGCAATACCCGCTCACCAACCATAAAAGCCACCTCTCGAACCATGCGGTCTGCATAGCTCTTTTTCCTGGACTGAGCTAAACTAAGCCTATCCTGAATGATCCTGACCTTGTCCAAGGCCTCCTAAACCAAATCTGCACCCAATAGTCGATCCTCTCCTAGCTCAAACCATCCAACCGGAGACCGACATCACCTACCATATAAAGTCTCATAAAGAACATTTAGATACTCGGCTTGTAGCTGTTGTTGTAGGAAAAACTCTACTAGAGGCAAAAACTAATCACACGAACCTCCAAAGTCAATAACATAGGCTCGGAGCATATCCTGCAAAATATGAATAGTCCTCTCGGATAGACTGTCCGTCTATGGATGAAATGTTGTGCTCAACTCAAACCGTGTGCCTAACTCTCGGTGAACTGCCCCAGAAGCGCAAGGTAAGCTGTCTACCCCGGTCCGAAATGATAGATACAGGCACACCCTGAAAGCGAACAATCTACCAAATATTGATCCGAGCTAACCTCTCAGAAGAATAGGAGACTTTCACAAGAATGAAATGTGCTGACTTGGTCAGCCTATCAACAATGACACATACCGGATAAAACTCCTTTCGAGTCTACGGAAGCCCAAATGAATAGAATGCCAGGAACTGTGGGCCTCCTCTAAAATCAACTCTCGAATCCCATCCACAGTAGGCACACAAACTTGACCCTGCCAATCTCAATAATCCATCATCACCTACGGTAACCTGCTTGGAATCTCCGTGCTGCACCGTGTCTCTAAGGACACACAAATGTGGATCATCATTCTGCCGATCATAGGTACGCTCCGATAATGAAGAAAGAGCGACCGTGCAAGCTTACACTTGACTAGGCTCAGAAATATCCAACCTCATGAATCAATTGGCCAAAGCCTGAACATCCAAAGCAAGCAGCCTCTCACTGACCCGAATGCCAGCAAGACAGTCCATACTGGCTGACTTTCTACTCAAGTCATAGGCCACTATATTGGCCTTCCCCAGGTGATTAAAGATAGTAATACCATAATCCTTCAACAACTCCAACCACCCCCTCTGCCTCAAATTCAATTCGTTTTGCTAGAACAAGTACTGAAGACTCTTGTGGTCCGTGAACGCGTGAATAATTGCTGCAAACTCAAAGTTATGAACCAGATAGTTCTTCTCATGAATCTTCAACTGCCTCGAAGAACATGCAATGTCCTTGCCATCCTGCATCAACAATATACCAAGCCTAATCAGGAAGCATTACAAAAACTACATATGGCCTTGAACCTTTGGGTAAAAACAACACTGGTGTCGTAGTTAGAGCTATCATGAGCCTCTGAAAACTTGCCTCACACTCACCTGATCATCTAAATTGGGCACCCTTCTAGGTGAATCTGGTCATCGGGGACGCAATGAGTGCGAACCCCTCCACGAACCGACGATAGTAACCTGCCAATCCCAAGTAACTTTGAATCTATGTAGCTGATGCTGGTCTAGGCTTGTTCTTGACTGCCTCAATCTTCTTCGGATCAACCTAAATACCCTCTGCTTATACGATATAACCAAGGAATGCAATTGAACTAAGCCAGAACTCACACCTCGAAAATTTAGCATATAACTGACTATCCCTTCGGGAACTCACAAAAAATAGGCATATAATCAGTAGAAGGAACCTCAAAACTAGAATCATGAACATATGCCAATTAGGCCCAACACCCCTTTTCAATCATACGCCGAGCCTTCACATACAAGATAACACTATGGTAGAGCGACCAGAAGTCTCTCTCCACTCTAAACGAGGCATACCCGGTAAATCTAAGGTCAGAGTTTTGGCATAACATTCCAAGATAACGTGGTACGATGATAACCAGTCCATCCCTAATATGACATCGAAAGCAACCATATCCAGAAGAAGCAAATCTACACGAGTCTCAAGACATCCAATCACCACTATACATATTCAATGAACACGATCCACAACAATAGAATCACTCACCAGCATAGGCTCATAAACAGGGGCACTCAAAGAATCACTAGGCCTGACAAGATACATCACAAGGTAAAACCGAAACTTCTCTACCATAACCAGAACAGTACATGCGCCTCCACTTCTAGTATCTCTACCTCCACCTCTAATACCTCTACCTCCACCTCTAGCTGACTTAGCGGGCTGGATGAATCCCTTACTAAGCCTTCTCACATTCTCTCATAGTGGGAAGTATGATAAGAGGATGACGAGCCAAGCCATTGAATCTGATCTCGTACTGAGTAACGGTCATAAAACCTTGCAGGGGACGCTCAAACTGCCTCTGATAGACCTCTCTCTGACTTATGGGAAGAAACTTCTCTAGAAATAGATGCGTGAACTGTTCTCTAGTAAAAGCTGGGGATCTGGCATATCTTGCTAAGCAATAATCCCTCACCAAGTCTTGGTAGATCCAGACGAGCGAAATGTAGCAAAATCAACCCCATTGGTCTCCACGATCCCCATGCCCCAAAGAACCTCATGACAGTCATCTTGAAAATCTCGGGGATCTCAAAAGATGTACCGCATGAAGTAGTACTGGAGAGCTTGGTAGCACATATCCAACCTCTGCAAAGCTTCCAAAGGTGTAGCCGATCAGTCAGTAATCTATGCTACTGATCGGATGAAGAAGCGGTACATAACCTCGCCATTCGTGAAAGAACAGAGTAGAAATCCAATTAGCATTGAGAAACAAATCTGCACGACAAGAAAGAACAAACGTAGAATTTTCCTAACTCTATAGCCTTCGGGGATAAATACATACGTCTCCATACCGATCCCTCAGACTCTACTAAGCTTGTCCGTAAACTTTTAGACCTATGTAACCTAGAGCTCTGATACCAAATTATCACAATCCGGATTTCTCACCCTAGAGGGTCGTGATGGCGCCTACTTCTAAAAGCTAGGAAAGATACACATATATAATCCATGACTACTTTTATTGCCATCCCATTTTTTTACAAATTTAATTAAAAGAAAATGAATAATTAAAACAACAACTGAATTCGTAATTTAGCGATAGATTAAAAGATATAAACCAAATTAATAAGCAACAATCCACATATGTCTCTACCCAGAATTGGAGTCACAATTCTCACGGACTACTAAGATTTACTACATACAACCGTTTAAAAGAAAGTAGCAATGTTTGTCTCGAAACATGAGATAACAAAATGATATGTAGGATAGAGGAGACGCTGGGCTTGCGGACACCTGCCAGGCTATCTCGGTGCCTCGGTGGACAAAAGGCTAACTCCTAAGCTACTGTTGTTCTCCGGTGCCTGGATTTGTGCAAAAGAGCACAGAGTGTAGTATCAGCACAACCGACCCCATGTGTTGGTAAGTGCCTTGCCTAACCCCAGCGAAGTAATGACGAGGCTATACAGGACTACTACATAAATCTGTGCAGTTATATTCATATACAACAGAAAAATAAACAAGAATAAACATTATAAGGGAGGGAAACATGCTTGGGGGATAGTAGATAATACATGACTTCAAAGAATAATAATGGAAAATCAATAATTTAACTCTAACACGGATAAGGGAAAAAAACAGATTTTATTGTCAGTACACATCTCGTTACGGGCGTGATGCCCGATCTCATTTATCAATATTTTTGTGATAGGCATATCACCCGCTCCCATTTCATCATAACTCATGGTATGCCTAACACTCGCTCCCATTTCATTAATATCTTGTTGTAGCCGTACCACCCAATCCCATTTCATCATAACTCGTAGTAGGCATACCACCCGCTCCCATTTTATCAATATCTTGTGGTAGGCGTACCACCCAATCCCCTTTGAATGAATACCTGGTGGTAGGCGTACCACCAGCTCTTATTTCATCAATATCCTATCGTAGGCATACCACCCCATCCCATTTCAATCAGTAAGTTGTGGTAGGCGTACCACCCGCTCCCATTTCATTAATATCATATAGTATGCGTACTACCCGATCCAATTTCAATCAATAACTTGTGGTAGGCATACCACCCGCTCCCATTTCATCAATATACCTTAGTAGGAGTATCATCCGATCACATTTCAATCAATAACTTTTGGTAGACGTACCCCCACTCCTAATTCATCAATTTCATATGGTAGGCATACCACCCGATCCCATTTCAATCTATACCTTGTGGTAGGCGTACCACCCCCTCCCATTTTCCTCATATCTTATGGTAGGCATACCACCCGCTCCCATTTTGATATATTAACAGTTCCTGTAAATGAAATTACTCCAACAACCGCAACAATTAATGCAAATTCATAAGACAACAAAGTACACAATAATTATGATTCACCGAGGAAAACACATAATGACAAGTAACAATTAATTATGGACTTTAAGGAGCAAATAGGCACTTTAATATTTAGTATGCTAAATGTCAAGTAGCAATTAAGTCACATAGACATGTAGCAATTATAGCATAAATTCAATAATAACTAGTGACACGATAACGGAAAATGCCAATATAAAGAATGACAGTAATTGTTGAATAAGAAAATTAATGCACTCGAACTAATAACAAGAAATCATAACAAACTGCAATAAGTGCACGGCATCACCCTTCGTGCTTTACACTCTTCCTCATCCAAAACAACAATAACAAACAAAGGGGCAAGGGAGTAGACAATTATTGGTAGAAATCCTGGAAAGGGAATACAATTAAATAGCTAAGTCCTGGCAAGGGAACAATACCAATAAATCTCAACATCCCGGCAAGGGAGATAATCAACAAAGAAACAATTATCCTGGAATGGGAATAATTCAAAAACTCTTTATCTTTCTTTCACATCTTACTTTATGACTTACTTTACCACCCGAGCCAATGCTCCAAAGGGTTCAATTATCTCATATACTTTCACAATTCGTATCACAACTCGAGCCAATGTTCCTCAAAGTTGAAAGATCACATTTGTTTTCACATGCTCTTTACAACATATAGAAATGATCAGTAAGGCATGAAAGGTACACAAAAATTAGAATGTTCGCAATATAAAGACTTATGGTCATTCTAGACACCAGCTTATAGATACTCGTCACCATGCCTATACGTCGTACAAGACAATTAGCAAGTAGCAAGTAAGACTCAACTCCTATTCCCGCAAGCTAAGGTTAGACCAAACACTTACTTCGAACTTCAAGTGCCAAAATCAATCCTCAATTACCGCTTTCTCTCTCGAATTCCGCGCCAAATCGATTGTATCTATACAATAATGACTTCAATACATCAATAAATGCTAAACAATGTGAACCCAATGCCTAATTATAGCTTTCCAAGCATTCTTCCAAAAATCCCAAAAATCGACCCCGGGCCCGATTGGTCAAAACACGAGGTTCGAACCAAAACAAAATCATTCATTCACCCACAAACCCGAATATATAATTTGTTTTCAAATTCAACCCCAAAATGCGGTATAAATGAAGAAAAATAAAAAATTCTTAAATATACCCAAATACCCAATTTTCTACCCTAAATCACATGTTTTACGCCTTCAAAAGATTTTGTAGGAAATGGAAGAAAATAAGCTAAGAATTACTGACCCAAGAGATTTTTGTGAAGGATTTCTTCATAGGTCGCCTAAGATCTTGGAGAAGAAAGGTTTTTGTGAAAACTTGGTGAAATCCTGTAGCTACTGTTCCTGAAGTTTAAAAATAACTGGGAAAAAAATGCTCTATGCGACCACGAAGAAGGTCATGCAATCGCATAGGGATAGGAAGGTTTGCCATTGAGATAGCAGATAGGACATTGCAAACGCATAGAGCAAACTGGCTCCACTCTTAGGTTTGGTTTTTTGTGAATTGCTATCGCGGAGAAGGAATGCGATATCATTGAAGCAATAGGGCGGGCATCGCGATTGTCAACAGAACTATGCGATCGCGTAGAGGAAAATAAAGGGCTTCTTAACTTAACACTATGCGATCGCGGACGGACCTATGAGATTGCATACAACAAACGGAACACCTAAACAAGTTACACTATGTGATCGCTCACAACTTTATGCGATCACATAGAACAAACAACTGGACCACACAGATAGTAGATCTGCAACATTTCTAAGGCTAAAACCATCCTGAAATACATCTGAATCACACCCGAGCCCTCGTGGCTCCTAACCAAACACATGCACTAGCTCAAAAATATTATACAAACTTAACCATGCAATAAAATCACCTAACTAACATCATTATCAACAATTTAAACCTCAAATTGAAAGCATTTTTCGAAAAACTTCATCAACTTCCAAATATAGAAGTTCGAATCTGAAACACGTCAAATGACGTCAAATTTTAACAAAACTTCATAGAAATATCTTAATTCACATAAAAGATCTTAACCAGGCAGTGGAACCAAGATATGGGCACGATACCAACACGTTCCAATCAAATATCATTTCAATTTTTCGTTAACAATTTCAGAAAAACAATTTCTTCTAAAAATTCATTTCTCGGGCTCGGGACCTCGGAATTGGATTCCGGGCATACGACCGAGTCCGATATTTTCCTACGGACCCTCCGAGAACATCAAGTCACGGGTCTGGGTCCTTTTACCCAAAAAGATGACCAAAGTCAAAAACATGGGAATCTCTATCCGTTTTTTTGTAAAATTACCGATGAGGTTTACTTGGAAGCACTTGCTCCTAAGCACCAGTGACAAACCTATGTTGGGTCGGGACAAAGTTGGCGTCAGAGCTTTGGCTTTAAGACCTGAGGCATGGAGCAATGTTTAGTAGAGTCTTGTTCATGGGTATGTAGGCGCCCATACTTTTGATCTTGAGGCTAGTGAACATCTAGGAATGTTTTCCCTTCTTTCATTCTTTTGATCGTGCATTGAGATAAATTGAGATTGGCTTTGAAATATGTCACGACCCCAGTTCACCCTCCGTGAATATGTCGTGATGGTATCTAATCTCTATGACTAGGTAAGCATAACAAGTGCATGAATTAAATCAAAACTTGCAGAAATATAGATCTAAACCATGAATAACTAAAAAGGAATGGTATATACAATACCGGTCAGCATATACAGCACAATGTCTAAAACTTCCACATCACTAGCGTAAAACCCGGAAAATCACGGGAACACAAGCTGAAAGAAATATAGTAAAATGTTTTAACTCTGGAGCGTCTACATCAACAATAGGATAGAAGGGCTAACATTACAAGATAAAATAAAGATGGAGACTCTTTGATTTGCGGGTGTTGCAGATGTACCTCAAAGTATCAAAATGCTCTCCCTGCCTCAAGGATGGAAGCCTGTGCAGAGGTACCTGGATTTGCAGATGAAAAACACGCACAGAAAGGGCATGAGTACACCACAACGCTACTCAGTAAGTGCCAAGCCTATCCTCGGCCGAGTAGTGACGAGGAAAGTCAGGCCCTACTGAGATAAATAAATAATAAATACAAGATAAATAAGCAGTACAAATGAGAATATACCATAAGAATCTATACCGGTTAATAAAGACATAGTAATGGAAAATAGAAATAAGAAATACCGCCCACGACAAAGATGATAACTGGGTAACTCCTTGTGTCCCAAGGATCTCTTGGTATTCTTAACAAATATGGTAGGGATGTATTGGTATCCTCAATATATATATATATATATATATATATATATATATATATATATATATATATAGGGATCACTTAGAACCCCGAGTATCTCTTGGTATCCTCAATAAATATTCCAAGGATCTCTTAGAATCTCGAGGACTCTTAGTATTCTTAATATATATATATATATATATATATATATATGTATGTATGTTAGGGATCTCTTGTTAACCTCAATAAATATGCAAGAGAACTCTTGGTATCCTGAAGATCTCTTGGTTTCTCAACATATATATGCTAGGGATCTCTTGGTATCCCGAGGATCTCTTTGTATCCTCAATAAATATGCCAGGGATATCTTGGTATCTCGCACCTCGGTCCAGATCATAAATACATGCATGGGATCTCCCGGGATGCCGTCCGGTATTCCCAATTTAAAACACACAGAAGCAACTCAAGAATAGCAAAACAAATACTAAATCCATGACAAGTAAACAGTAAATTCTAGCCTAACATGCTTCACGTAATGCGATCAAGACAGTTTCAGCAAATAGGCAATTAAGTCAAGTGAGCATGCTTTTCTAACTAACACAAGCTATGTTTGCAAGTAGAATGAAACATGTAAGAAAGGAACTCAGTTTAAATGCTCAAAGTAAAACCTGATTTTTCAGCAATTAGCTCAAGAACACACTTGTCACCTCACGTACAAGGCATTTCAAGTATAAAATATCACATCCTAAGGGGAAGGTCCCCCACACAAGGTTAGACATGCCATTTACCTCGAACCATCTCAAAATCAACTCTAATCCACACTTTTGGCATGAGTATCCGACTCTAAATGGCCCAAATCTAATTAATTCAATTGCCTATTGTAAATAACACCTCGAGTAACTGATTCTACAATTTAATTCAAAGTTAATACATGAAATTAGGTAAAATGACCAAAATACCCCTCATTCCCATTGCTCGGAATCGAGTGGAAGTTAAATTTTCAGAACCCTCGTACTCTCACAAGATTATACATAATAAAAGTTTTCAAATCCGACCCTAGTTGGTCCTCAAAATCCCTACACAAAATCCCAAAATTCCAAGAACTAGCTCTTCCATTTTAGATTAGGTTTCCATGATTTTCTAGGTGGATTTCACTATAGAATCGAGTTTTAGGTCTGAAATTCTTACCTCCAAATGTTTCTCCTCGAATCCCTTTTCAATATCCTTCAACAAGCTCTCAAGATGATCAACAATGGAGTAAATGATCCCCAAAATTGCGAATGAAATGAATTTTAACATTCTGCCTAGGTCTGACTCCTCCTTCTTCGTGAACGCGGTCATCCTCTCGCGTTCGCAAAGCACAATTTCGAGTTGACCAAATTTTCCTCTTCGCAAAAGCGACACTACCATCGCAAATGCGATTATTTCTCTTCCTACACTTCATGAATATGACACACCCTACACGAACACGTCGAACAAAAGAACCTCGATCTCAAATCACTCTACGCGATCGCGAGTGCCCTCACGTGAACGTGATGCACTACATCACTACCTTCTGCAAATGTGAAGGCTATCTCGCAAATGCGAAGTGTAAATCTTGGGCTTCCTCAATTTCTTCTTCACGAATGTGAGGCTCGTCTCGTGAACGCGTAGAGAAAGTGTCTGCAACATTGAACCTTCAATTTTCTACAACTTCCAAACTCCAAAAATGGTCCAATTGACCATTCGAAACTCACCTGAGGCCCCTGAAACCTCAACCAAAAGTACCACATAATCTAAAACATCATTCAAACTTGTTCCAACCATCGGAACACAACAAACAACACCAAAACACCTACTTCTCATCGGATTCAACCTTTAGAATTTCAGAAACTCTAAAAACACACTTTCAATCAAAAGTCTATCAAACCTCATCCGAATGAACTGAAATTTTGAACACACGTCATATTAAAAACTACGGAGCTACTCCAACTTCCAAAATTCTATTTCAACCTCGGATCAAAATCTCGCTATCGGACCGGAAACCTTAAAATTCAACTTTCAGCATTTCAAGCCTAAATTAGCTACGGACCTCCAAAACACATTTCAATCACGCTCCTAAACCCAAAATCACCTAACAGGGCTAATAGAACCATCAAATTTCCATTTTGAGGCCGTCTTCAGACTATTTTGGCTATGGTAAATTTTCCAATACTTAAGCTCTCATTTAGGAACTAAGTTTCCCAAAACTCTCCGAAAAATCAAAATCGAACATCCCAGCAATCACATTAGTAGAATAAACTTGGAGAAAATGCTTAATATGGGATTAGGGCATTAATTCTTAAGATGAACGGCTGGTTCGTCACAGCCTCCTACACTTAAACATTCATTTGTCCTTGAACGCGCATAGAGATATACTTGAAGTAGTGAATAGATGAGGGTAACGACTGCGTATATCCTGCTCGATCTCCAAGGTTGCCTCATCGATCGGCTGGCCCTACCACTGAACCTTTACTCATACAATGTTCTTTGACCTCAACTTTCTAACTTACATGTCCAATATTGCCACTGGCTCCTCAACATAAGATAGATCCTTGTTCAACTTAACTGAGCTGAAATCCAACACGTGCTACAGATCACCATGATACTTCCAGAGCATCGAAACATGAAACACTAGATGAACCCCTGCCGAGCTGGGAGGTAGGGAAAGATCATAAGCAACCTCCCCAACTCGCCTCAATATCTCAAACGGGTCAATGAGTATCGAACTCAACTTCCCTTTCTTCCCAAATCTCATAGCGCCCTTCATAGACGAAACTCGAAGCAGAAATCGCTCTCCAACCATATAGGAAACATCACGAATCTTCTGGGCCACGTATGTCTTCTGTCTTGACTGGGATGTACAGAGTCTATCCTGAATCACCTTGACCTTCTCCATAGCATGTTGAACCAAGTCTGTGCCTAGTAATCTAGCCTAACCCGGCTAAAACCAACCCCCTAGAACCTGAACCTCCTACCATATAAAGCATCATATGGTGCCATCTGAATGCTGGACTGATAATTGTTAGTATAAGCAAACTCCACTAATGGCAAGAGCTGATCCCAAGATCCTCCAAATTCAATCACACACGTACGAAGCATATCCATAAGAATCTGAATAGTGCACTCGGGTTGCCCGTCCATATGAGGATGAAATGTTGTACTCAACTTTACTCGAGTACCCAACTCATGCTGAACGGCCCTTTAGAACCGTGATGTGAACTGATTAGCTCTATCTGAAATGAAGGAAATTTGAATACCATGCATATGGACGATCTCCCAGATATAAATCTCCGCTAATAGCTCCGAAGAATAAGTAGTACACACAGGAATAAAATGAGTGGACTTGGTTAGCCGATCTACAATAACCTAAATAGCATCGAACTTCTTCAATATCCGTAGGAGTCCAAATATGAAGTCTGTAGCAATACCCTTGCACCTCCATTACAGAATCTCTATTTGCTGAAGCAATCCACCCGGCTCTGGTGATCATACTTTACCTGCTGACAATTATGGCACCGAGCTACAAATCCAACTATATCTTTCTTCATCCGCCTCCACCAATAGTGCTGCCTCAAGTCCTGATACATCTTTGCGGTACCCAGATGGATGGAATATCGCAAACTGTGGGCCTACTCTAGATTCAACTCCTAAAGCCCATCAACATTGGGCACACACACCTGACCCTGCATCCTCAATACTCTGTCCTCGCTAATGATCACATCTTTGGCAACACCATGCTGAACCTTGTCCTTGAGGACAAGAAAATGAGGGTCATCATATTGCTGCTCCCTGATAGATCGAATAAGGAAGATCGAGAAACCATGCAATATAGAACCCGACTAGGCTCTAAAGGACCCAGTCTCACAAACTAGCTGGCTAAGGCCTAAACATCCATCACCATAGGCCTCTCTGATACAGGTAGATAGCCAAAATCGCAAGCTCTCTTCCTGACGACTCAAATCATCGACAACCACATTGGCCTTGCCTGGGTGATACAAATAGTAATGTCATAATCCATTGGCAACTCTAACCACCTCATTTAGTGGAAATTTAGATCCTTTTTCTTGAACAAATGCTGCAAGCTCTGATTATATGTATAAATCTCACAAGGCACACCATATAGAAAATGGCGCCAAATCTTTAAGGCGTGAAAAATAACAGCTAACTCAAGGTCACGGACATGATAATTCTTCTCATGTATCTTCAAATATCTAGATGCGTAGGTAATCACCCTACCGTTCTACATCAATACCGCTCTAATGCCAACTCTCGAGGCATCACAATAGACAGTATAAGACCCTTAACTTGTAGGCATTATCAAAATTGGGGCTGTAGTCAAAGCTGTCTTGAGCTTCTGATAGCTCGCCTCACAATCTTCCGTCTATTGGAAGGCAGCACCCTTCTAGGCCAGTTAAGTCATATGGGCTGCAATAGATGAAAATTCCTCCACAAAACAACGGTAGTAACCTGCAAACCCAAGGAAACTACGGATCTCTGTAGCTAAGGATGGCCTGGGCCAACTCTGCACTACCTCTATCTTCTTCAGATCCACCTGAATACCTTCACTCGATACTACATTGCCCAAGAATGCCACAGGATCCAACCAAAACTCACGTTTTTATAACTTTGCATATAATTTCTTTTCCCTCAAATATTTAAGATATGGTTGGAATACACTATGCATCAAATGCATAAAAGCTATTTGGGAATTGGTCAACCCAAATGACATAACAAGAAATTTATAATGGCCATATGGAGTCCTAAAATCAATCTTCGGGATATCTAGCTCCCGAAACTTCAATTGATGGTAACCTGAGCGCAAAACTATCTTAGAAAACACTCGTGCTCCTTGAAGTGGTAAAATGGATCATCAATACGAGGCAAAGGATAGCGGTTCTTCACTGTAACCTTTATCAACTAGCGATAATCAATACACATAAGTATAGAACCATTATTTTTCTTCTCAAACAAGACAGGAGCGCCCCAAGGTGAAACACTAGGCCAAATAAAACCCATATCAAGCAATTTCTGTAACTAATCCTTCAATTCTTTCATATTAGGAGGAGCTATACGATACAGATGAACAGAAATGAGTTGATTCCCAAACAATAGATCAATGCCAAAATCAATATCTCTATCAGGTGGGCATGCCCGAAAGATCAGCTTGAAACACATTGGGATGATCTCATACTACTAAGACTAAATTAACACAAGGGGTGTCGATACTGACATCTCTCACATAAGCTAAATACGAGTCACACCCCTTCTTAACCATATGCTGAGCCTTAAGGAAAGAAATAACTCTACTGGGAGTGTGATCTAAGGTACCCCTCCACTCAACACGTGGTACACCTGGCATAGCCAGCATCACAATTTTGGTGTGACAATCAAGAATAGCATAATGGGGCGAAAACTAGTCCATGACCAAGATAATATCAAAATCAACCATACTAAGCAACAACAAATAGGCTCTGATCTCTAGACCGTGGAGAGTAACCAAACACGACAGATAAATGTGATCCACAATAAGTGAATCTCCCACATGAGTGGTAACATAAATAGGGGAACTCAAAGAATCTCGAGATACACCTAAATATGGAGAAAAATAAGAAGACACATATGAATAAGTGGAGTCTGGATCGAATAAAATCGATGCATCCCTGTGACTAACTAGTATAATACCTTTGATCATAGAATTAGAGGCAATCGCCTCGGTACGAGCAGGAATGGCATAGTATCGGTCTTTGACTCCCTCTCTACGTGACCTCTACCCTCTCGACCTCCACCTCTAGCTAGCTGAGTAGGTGGGTATCTACTGGAGTTGGAACCATGGCCTGATAATTCTGTGGGGCACGCTCTGGCTGAGAAGTCTATGGAGGTGCACTCCTCACAAGTCTAGGGAAATCCCTCACCACGCGGCGAGTGTCACCACACTCAAAATAAGCTCTAGAAGTGTGGTAACTGTGACTAGCTAGGACCAGGTCTGCAAGAATGACCTTTAGAAGCACCTCACCTAGGAGGCACGCTAGAAACTGGAGGTGCATAATAAGGCTCCTGGGATCTATGAGGTGTTGGAGCACTACAGGCTACTGGAAGAGCTGAATGAACTGGGCGACTCATATAACCCTTACCATGACAACCTGAAGTTGGGGTACGGGCACCAGAATAATGGCCTGACTCTCGAGACCTCTTGCCCTCCCTTTCATCTCTCTGCCTAGCAATGCTCACCACCTTCTGATAAGAGATATCATCTCCAACTCACGATCCATGCTAGATCTGATGCTGGAAATAAGACCCTCAATAAACCAATGAACCCTCTCGCAAATAGTTGCAAGAAAAGATGGTGCATGGTTAGCCAAATTGTTGTAACAGATAGCATACTCTGAACCAGTCATAGCACCCGGGCGCAAATGCTCAAACTCTGCTCTACATGCATCGCTGAGGCTCTGAGGAACATACTACCTTGGAAGCAGCCTCAGCTGGACTGTCTAACTCATAGGTGTGCCACCACTCATATGCGGCCCCTCGAAGCTGGAAGGTATTGAAAGAAACCCTTCTAGATCCTGAGATACCATTGAATACTAGTAGTAGCAGTAGCAGTAGCAGCAGCAGCAGCAGTAGCAGTAGCAGTAGCAGCAGCAACAACAGTAGCAGTAGCAGCAGCTAGCAGCAGTAGGTAGAAGAGCAGCAGCAGTAGCTAGCAGCAGCAGCAGCAGCAGCAACAGCAGTAGTAGTAGTAGGCATGTCAGGTGCCTGGTAGTACCTCGGCAGCAGCTCACACAGGTGCTCTGGCTGTACCACGTACGTGTGCTCAGCTTCTACCTCGACCCCAGCCCCCACCTCGGATGGATATAGTAGGGGCATGGGTGCTTGATCATCTCAGGTAGAACGTGTCCTTACCATCTTTGAGAGAATAAAGGATAGAAGTTTAGAATTGTGATGTCAAAATATCACACGACAATTTAAGGCTAGATTGACTATGGGTGTTTGGTATTTGGGTCAATTTTATGGTTTAAATTATGAATTGGTGGTTGCAAACACTAGTTTGTGCTAAGCTAAGTTTGGGTCAAGTCTCCAAAATTGTCCCAACAAGGAATTAAGATGGACTCAAGTGAATTGAAGTCCCAATTAAAAGGATAAACCTCAAGATAGTAATTACCCATCTTGAACCCTAGTTGCTTGAGCAGATTTGCCTACCCATTTGATCTTGAGAAAGTCAATTAGGCAAAATCACTCTCTCTACCGAGAGGTGTGAGAATGGGTAACATCATGCAACGATTAGAGCATATTTTCCCAATCATGTCAAGCATGCCTTAAAACCAATTACCCGTCAATTATCCACCTAGGTAAAATTCACTACCCTAGTGCCTTTTTATATATTAGAGACAACTCTTAGCAATAATCGCCTAGCATTATCTAGTTGCAATTTATAGTTTGTAGTTGATAATAGTATATAGTTAAATAAACACCAAAAATATGATTGGAAGTGACATTTGGAGAAATTACACAACAATAGCCTAGATAGATACTCAACTCCAATTCTAGCTCCCGTAGGAAATTGATCCTGACCCAAAATCGGGTAAAAGCTATTATGAACCTCTCTTGCTACTCTTTAGTAGTGCGGAGTTGGCAACAATTAATATACATCATACTGTCTCAAACTTCCACATCACTATCCCCAAACCCTAAAACTCACAAGAACACAAGCTGAAAGAAATATAGTAAAATGCTCTAACTCCGGAATGTCTACATCAACAGTAAGATAGAAGGGCTAATGCTACAATATAGAATAAAGAGAGAGACTCTTCAGTTTGCGGACGAGGTAGATGTACCTTGAAGTCTCCAGAATCTCTCCCTCCCTAAAGGATGGAAAGCTTGTGCAGAGGTACCTAATTCTACACATGAAAAATATGCGGAGAAAGGGCATGAGTACACCACAGCGGTATGCAGTAAGTGCCAAGCTTAACCTTGATCGGGTAGTGACGCGGAAAAATAGGGGCCCTACTAAGATAAATAAATAATAAATGATAGGATAAATAAGCAATACAAAGAGAATCCACAATTAGAATCCATACTGATTAATAAGGACATAGTAATAGAAAATAGAAATAAGGTAACAAAGAAATAATGCTCACGACAAAGATGATAACCAGGGATCTCTTGGTATCCCGAGGATCTCTTGGTATCCTCAATAAATATGGAGGGGATCTCTTAGTATCCCGAGGATCTCTTGGTATCCTCAATATATATATGTCGGGAGTCTCTTGGTATCATGGGGATCTCTTGGTATCCACAATAAACATGTCAGGGATATCTTGGTATCCTCAATAAATATGCTAAGGATCTTTTGGTATCCCGAGGATCTCTTGGTATCCTTAATATATATATTCTAGAGATCTCTTGGTATCCCGAAGTTCTCTTGGTATCCTCAATAAATGTGCCAGGGATCTCTTGGTATCCTCAATATATATATTCCAGGGATATCTTAGTATCCCGAGGATCTCTTGGTATCCTCAATAAATATGTCAGGGATCTCTTGGTATCCCGAGGATCTCTTAGTATCTTCAATAAATATGCCAGGGATCTGTTGGTATCCCACACCTCTTTCAAGATCATAAACATGTGCTGTGTATCTATCCGGATGCCGTCTCGTAGTCCCAATAACACACAACAACAACTCAAGAATAGAAAAAATAATAATAAATCCGTGACAAGTAAACAGTATATTCTAGCCTAACATGCTTAACGTAATGCAATTAAGGCAATTTAACAAAATAGGCAATTAACTCAACTAAGAATGCTTTTCTAACTAACACAAGCTATGTTTGCAAGTAGAATAAAATAGGAAAGAAAGGAACTCAGTTTAAATGCTCAAAGTAAAACCTGATTTTTCAACAATTAGCTCAAGTATGCACTCTTCACCTCACGTACAAGACATTTAAAGTATCAAATATCACATCCTAAGGGGAAGGTCCCCCACACAAGGTTAGACGAGCCACTTACCTTGAACCGGCTCAAAATATACTCGAATCTACACTTTTGCTAGGAGTATCCAACTACAAATGGCCCAAATCTATTCAATTCAATTGCATATTGTAAATAACACCTCAAGTAACTGATTCTACGATTTAATTCAAAGCTAATATGCAAAATTAGGTCAAATGACCGAAATACTCCTCAGACCCACAGCTCGAAATCGGGTCAAAGTTACACTTTCAAAACCCTCAAACTCTCACGAGTCTATACATAACAAAATTCCTCAAATCCTACCCCAATTGGTCCTCAAAATCCCCAAATCAAAATCCCAAAATTCCAAGCCTTAGCTCTTCCTAGCTTAGGTTTCCATGATTTTCTAGGTGGATTTCACAATAGAATTGAGTTTATGGTCCGAAATTCTTTCCTCCAAATGTTTCTCCATGAATCCCTCTTAAATATCCTTCAACAAGCTCTCAAAATGCTCAACAATGGAGTAAATGAGCCTCGAAATCATGGATGACATGAATTATAATATTTTGCCCCGGTCTGGCTCCTTTTTTTTCGCGAACGCGGTCAACCTCTCATATTCATGAAGTACAATTTTTGCATTGACCAAATTTTCCTCTTTGCAAACACGACACCACCATCGCGAATGTGATGCTTTCTCTTCCTACGACTTACAAATGCGACACACATTACGCGAACACGTCGAACAAAAGAACCTCGATCCTAGATCACTCTACGCGATCGCGAGTGCCCTCTGTGAATGTGATGCACTGCATCACAGCTTTCGAGAATGAAAAGGCTAAAGATTAGCCTTCCTCAATTCCTTCTTCGCAAACGTGAGGCTTGTTTCGCGAACACAAAGAGATAATCTCTGCCACACTAAACGTTAAATTTTCTGCAATCTCCAAACTCAAAACATGGTCTGATCGACCATCCGAGACTCACTTGAGGCCCCCAGGACCTCAACCAAAGGCACCTACATAAGCTACAACATCATTAAGACATGCTGCAACCTTCATAATACTACAAAAAACACCAAAACACCTACTTTTCATCAGATTCAACCTTAAGAAATTCAAAAACTCTAGAAACACACTTTCGATCAAAAAGTCTATGAAGTCTCATCGGAGTGACCTAAAATTTTTCACACACGTCACATTAAACACTACGGAACTACTCCAACTTCCGAAACTCAATTCCAACTCTCAGATAAAAATCTCACTATCAAACCGAAAACCTCAAAAATTCAACTTTAGGCATTCCAAGCCTTAATTAACTACGGACCTCCAAAATACATTCTGATCATGCTTATAACCGTGAAATCATCAAAGGGACTAACAAAACCATCAAATTTCCATTCCGAGTTTGTCTTCATATTGTTCCGACTATAATAAATTTTCCAACACCTAATCTCTCATTTAGGGACTAAGTGTCCCAAAACTCTTTGAAAACTCAAAACCGAAC
Source organism: Nicotiana benthamiana (assembly GCA_034376525.1). NCBI lineage: Eukaryota > Viridiplantae > Streptophyta > Magnoliopsida > Solanales > Solanaceae > Nicotiana > Nicotiana benthamiana. The sequence continues at coordinate 65,382,040 of CM067325.1, forward strand.
ATCTCGACGATCACATTAGCAGAAAAAAATGTTACGGAACGTAGTTAATAATGGATTGGGGTGTTATATCTTAACAGGTCTGGATGGGTCGTCATAGAATATTCCTTTCACAGATGGCTAGGACACGCACACCCTCATCTTCTAGACGTGGTGCTACCTGGGGCGGCGGTCAAGTTGGGGTTCATCAAACTAGAAGACAGATTGCTCCTCAACCTCAAGTTGGGAACATGGGTCAAACCCAAGCTGTTATGCTAGATCAAGTGCAAGAGTAGGGAGTTTAGAATGCTCTACCATCAATGCCAATTGTTGTACCTACTGTTGCTTTACTTGCAGATGAAGTGGCAACATTATTGAATGTGTTAGAGGCACTGATGCCTACTTAGGGCGGAAGTTCAGCTCCTCAGGCTACTTTACAGACACAAGAACCTACACAAACTCGGCCTTTTTGGTAATAAGGAAGTATCCCTACACGAGTTCCTGAAATTGAAATCACCTAAATTCACAGGTTTTGATAATTCAAAAGATCTTCAAAGTTTCTTGGATGGGTCACTTACGACATTACGTGGTCTTGGATGTTCTACTGAGATAGTTGTGGAGCTTGTTGCATACAAACTAGAGGATATGGCCAACACATGGTTAAAACACTATTACTAGGAAGGCCAGCAGGAGCACCACCGCTGACATAGGACGAGTTAACTAAGTTGTTCCAGAAACATTTTCTTCTAGACAGTCTGATGCAAAAATATGCTAGAGACTTTGAGAGATTGGTTCAGACTCCAGATATAGATGTGTCAACATATAACACTAAGTTCTGTAAGCTGGCTATATATTCTCCTCACCTAGTGCCTACCGAAGAAGCTCGAGTTCAGAGGCTTGTTGATGGATTGGTTGGTCATCTATACACTGCAGTGTTCCCATAGATGAAGACTTTATCCTACTTTGTTATAGTCAACCTTTCTAGAAAATTGAAAACAATGGACGTGAGGAGCATTCAGCTAGTGATTTACATAAGAAGGCCAAGATATGAGGGGTTTTCGATGGTGGTTTTAGTGAAAATAGAAGAGCAGGAAATCAGGAACAACAACAACAGTGTTATGAGACAAGGACTCACATGTCTTCATAGTCCACATAAAGACCACATCACAAACAAGGTAATAGGGGACCATCATCTTCTGGACATCGTAATTCTGGGAAGATATATGCCACTAGATTTGTAATAGATCACATTTGGGACAATTTCATGTTCTAACTAGATAGTGATTTTGGAATAGCCAGTTGGGACATCACTTGAAGGATTTCCCTCAACTTTCGAGAAATTTCAACCAGGCTTCTATTCAGTCAGCTGCACGAACTCATACTACTCATAATACTTTAGGTGCTACAAGTACCGGAAACAGAGGTCGAGGTGCTAGAGACCGTGCTTTTATGAATCAAGGACAAGGAAATGTTGGCAGAGGTCAGGCGACCGTTTTTGAAATTACTAGAGAGGATGCTCAAGTCTTGAATGTATTGGTTATAGGTATTCTTTGTGTCTGTTCATTTGAGACACTTGCGTTGATTAATCCGAGATCTATTCACTCCTATGTGGCCTCATACTATGCTTTGAGATTTAGTAGATCGCTCGAGCTATTGAATGATACTTTTTCTAGTTTCTATTCCTATTGGAGAGTCTCTATTAGCTGAATATGTGTATCGTGCTTGTCAGATTCAGGTTGAGGGTAGATATACTCTAGTTGACCTTATTGTACTTGATATGATTGACTTTGACATGCCGGTAGGAATGGATTGATTATATTATTGCAATGCTATGGTCGATTTTCATGCAAAGATAGTTAAGTTTGAGAAACCAAATGAATCTAGTTTTATTCTAAGAGGGAGTTAGGTTCTAAAGAGTTGAAAAGTTATATATTTTATGAAGGCTCAACGACTTCTGAAGAAAGGTTGCTTGGGTCTCTTAGCTATTGTAAATGATACAAGAAAGGAAACAGTTAGTATAGAAAATGTGCCAGTAGTGAGAGAATTTTCTGATGTATTTCCTGAGGATTTGCCAGGATTGCCTCCAGTACGAGAAATAGACTTTGGCATTGATTTGCTACCTGACACGCAGCCCATATTGATACCCCGATATCGAATGGCTCCAGCAAAGTTGATGAGCTAAAGCAATAGTTACAGGATTTGTTAGATAAGAATTTTATTAGACCTAGTGTATCATCATGGGGTGCACCAATACTGTTCGTAAAGAAGAAAGACTGATCCTTGAGAATGTACATTGACTACCGGCAGTTGAACAAGATAACAATGCATAATAAATATCCTTTGCCTCATATAGATGACATGTTTGATCAGTTTCAAGGTGCTTCCCAATTTTAAAAGTTTAACCTTCATTCTGGTCATCATAAACTTAGAATCAAGATGAAGATACTTCTAAGACTGCTTTCAGAACTCGATATGGGCACTATGAGTTTCTCGTGATGCCTTTCGGACTGACTAATGCTCCAACGACATTCATGGATATAATGAATATGGTGTTCAAGCTGTTTCTGGATAGATTTGTAATGGCATTTATTATAATACCTTGATATATTCTCGTAGCTAAGGAGAACAAAAGGATAATCTTAGGACTGTAGTGCAGACTTTGCGAGAACATTAGCTTTATGCTAAGTTCTCGAAGTGTGAATTTTGGCTAGACACGGTAGCATTTTTGGGGCATGTTGTATCCAAATATGGAATTATGGTAGATCCTAAGAAGACTGAAGCTGTGCAAAAATGGCCCAGAACTACTTCTCCTACAGAAGACTGAAGCTGTGCAATGTTGGTCTGTGCTCAGGCTAAGTCTTCATTAGTTGAGCGCATTAAAGCTACCCAATATGAGGATGAACGATTATGTAAATACATAGAAGAGGTCTTATCCGGTAAAAGAAAGGATATGATTGTTGAAAGTGATGGTTTTATTCGAATGGGTAACAGGCTATGTGTAGCAACCGTAGATGGATGCTATTTTTGAAGAAGCCAACAACTCTAAAAACACTATACACCCAGGATCCACAAAGATGTACCATGACCTGAAGCAATATTATTGGTGGGAATGTACGAATAAAGATGGTGCTAACTTTGTTTCTAGTCGTTTGACTTATCAGCAGGTCAGAGCTGACATTAGCGACCCCCAAGACTACTACAACAAATTGAGATTCCGGAGTGGAAATGGGAAATAATTACTATGAATTTTGTCGCCGGGCTACCACGAACCCTTAGATGTTATGACTCGGTATAGGTGATTGTAGATAAACTGATGAAATCAGCACACTTTTTGCCTGTCAAGACTACATACTGTGGAGTTAGGTGTATACAAATATTTATGAACAAAATTGTTCGGCTTCACGGAATTCCAATATCCATCATCTCTGATATAGGATCACAATTTATCTTACACTTTGTAAATCTTTTCAAGAAGCATTGGGTACACGAGTAGATCGTAGTATTGCATTTCATAATCAGACAGACGGCAGCCTGAACGTACTATACAGATCTTGGAGGATATGTTGAGAGCCTATATTCTTGAGTTTGGAGGTAGTTGGGATGGTTATCTACCTTTAGTAAAATTTGCTTACAACAATAGCTTCTAGTCCAGTACTCAAATGACATCGTACGAAGCATTGTATGGTAGAAGATGCCGCTCTCCTATCAGATGGTTTGAAGTTGGTGAGACTAATTTATTGGGACTCGACCTAGTACAAGAAGCTGTGGACAAGGTCCAGTTGATCAGAAAAAGATTGCTAAGAGCTCAAAGTAGATAAAAGTCTTATGTTCATAAGACAAGAAGAGATTTAGTGTTCACCATTGGGAACAAAGTGTTACTATGAGTCTCCCCTACGAAAGGTGTGATGCGGTTTGGGAAACGAGGCAAGTCGAGCCCCAAGTTTATAGGACCTTATGAGATACTAGATCGAGTGGGAGTTGTGGCTTATCTTTTGAAACTTCCTCCTGAGTTGTCCTATATTCATCCACTGTTTCATGTCTCAATGCTAAGAAAATATATATCAGACTCATCTAAGGTGATTGAAGCATGGACTATACAACTCAATGAGAGGTTGTTTCATAAGGAGGAGCCAATGACTATTGTTGATGGACAAATAAGAAAACTATGGTAAAAAAATCATATTCGTGAAAGTCTTATGGAGAAATCATACAGTTGAAGAAGCTACTTGAGAAATAGAAGATATTATTCGAATCAAGTAACCCCCATTTAATTCAATCTATAAGTACGTACTTGAATTAAATTCGGGGATCGAATTTCATACGGTGAGAAGAATATATTACCCTATATTTTTTTAAATAAGGGTGTATTGGTTATAATAATAATAATAATAATAATAATAATAATAAAAATAATAATAATAATAATAATAAAGTAACTTAAAAGAAACAATGAAACAAAACAATAAAGGGAAAAGAAAGAAACAAAAAAAAAGGGCAGAAGCCCGTTAGAAAAAATAACCTGCCAGGGTTTGGCAAGGGTTAGTAAACAAGAGAAGCCAAAGCTTCTGTAGGAAAACGAGAAGAAAAAGGAAACAACAAGAAGAGAGTTTTGGGATAAAGCTTAGGAAGAATTGGATTTGAAATTTAAAGTATTAAAGTTCTCCTTCGACCTAAGAGCCTTCTTCTCTCATCTGTTAAATTATTTCACTGAATTTATGCAATTTCATGTAGTACAAAATAATTTAATATCACATTTCTCTTATATATAAAATTACTATGGAGATAATAAGGCTATAAAGGTTAGGTTTAAGCTAGGTCTAGTTTTAGAGGTATAAATTATACTAAATAGTTTGAAATTGATAGAATTATGGACTAGTTCTACGATTAAATATAAATTCACAAACTAATACTCAAACATGAATCCCCATGATTGGGTATTCTAAATTAGTGATGGATTTAGGACAAATGAGGCAATTAATATGATATTGATATTATGTAACTATAGATTGATTGGAGGAATTTGTACGAGTTGTTTGAGGTAAAGCTATTGGTATTTCGGCACGAGTACCGTGAGTAATAGTAGTCTTACCGAAATTTGTGTTTTCATAACTTGCATGATTTACATATGATTTTTTATATGGATATGTTATTTATTATTTTGAGTGGCATATGGGACAAGCTTTTGACTCGATATAATTCCAAAATAGTTATTTGAGATGAATACCGTAGTTTTAAATATTTTTGTTGTCACTAGATCTATTTTACCGTTACATGAATTTACTGTTATCGAATGGAAATTATATGATTTAATAAGTACCAAAATTCCCTGTATTATTTTAAAAGAGATTCTACAAATATATATGGATTACAGAGACAAGTATAAAAATGGGAGTAGACTTTGAAGGATCACGTAGCCAACGGAGGGTTCGTAGACCTGGTGAACCTTGTATTTAACGATTACAAAATAAAATTGTAGCTTTGCTAGTAGGAAAGCTGATAGCATACCATTACAGATTTTCCTCAAGTAGGGACTACCATTATATTTGTCTTCTTGTGAAGAAGTCCATAGTTATACCAATTACAAGATCCGTTCATTGAAACCTCCCAAACAATGTGACTATTGATATTATATAGTGGTTATTGAGCTTATTACTGAATTGTTAATTATATTTTACTACAAGAAAATCATGATGAAACTGAAAATTATTTATTATTTCTGAAAGAGCATTTTTATATACTTTCTTTTGAGATACTAGAATATTTCTGACTTATCCCCAAATAAAAACGATTGTGGTTAAGTGTTATTACTTCCCCGCTAATTCTTTTTACAGAGACAACGGTTGACGCAGGCGAGGATTTTGTTAATTAGAGCGCAGAGGTCGATATTTCAGGGCAAGCCTCGCACTTGTTCGCACAGGTAGAGATTTTATTTATTGTTATTGTCTTTTCATTGAATTCTTAATGTCACTCCATAGTCATTATTTTATTGTCATGAGTATTCTTTTGTTATTATAGTATTATGTTGAGTATCGTTCTCATTTATCAAAGTTGGAGATAAATTAGTATTTCTAGTTGTTAGTTGGTAGGTTTAATGGTGGAGACTTGTATTGGTTTATTGACAAGTTGTCAATTGTTTGATATAATATTAGGAAGTTTGGTTATTGATTTGAGATAGGAAATTTTTTGGGATGATCCAAAAATAGATGAAACTCTATTCGATTTTTTATAAATTATAAGACTTATTTGGAAGCACTTGCTCGTAAATGTCAGTCATAATCCTAAATTAGGTCGTGAAAGACCATTTACTTACCACGGTGATAGTGTTGTGACGAAACGAAGTCGTGTGACTTTGGTGAACAAAAAAATTAGAGTTATGTGATCATTTGCGAAATTTATGCCATAAATTTTACTTACAATGTTTCCATATTGAAATACCTAGCTACTTTATCTGATCTGGACAGCCAAAATATAATTGAAATTGCTAGTATTTTACATAATAGAAAGAACACATCATAAAAAATTAATGATGAACATGAGTATTAGTGTAGTAAAATCAAGAATAAGTATGGAATCAACTGAAATTAAATGTATAATACACAATATCCACATGCTTGGTCCTCTGTTAAGATGTTTGTGAGTTACTCTCTGTGCCGGTTTTGAAAAATCATTTTGCCCATGTATATGGGCGAACTCGGGAAACCCGATTTCACGGTCATTGCATCTTGCCCATAGCTTAAAAAAATCCCCGAAGATCCGGGAACACAGTTCGAGGCTTTGACCTCGAAGGCTTTTTTCACACTCAACCTAGACACATCATGAGTCTATGGTTTTCGAGGGTAAGCGTGAAGTTCCCTAGGCATGTGGTCTGAGCTGGCGTTACTTGCAAAAGTAGTACCAGTCTATGCTAGATTGCTAAGTAGTTGTGCTACCTTACTTTGTATAAATGATTTGTACTACGTTGGGTTCTCCCTCTTATATAAAGGGGACCTTTGTCATTTTGTAGCAGGACTTGTTGCTCAATATTCAATGCACAAGAATATTTTCTTTGCTCTCTAATACATTCTTTTGATATCATTACTTCTATTTATTGTTTATATTAATTTTGTTCTACTTATTGTTATTCATTTATTGCTTATCATTGGTCATAAAGAGCTATTATTGGTTTTATTTGTCACGACCCAAACTGGAGGGCGATGACTAGCACTCGTCCATACTTGTCGCGCACCAACATACATTTCACCTAACCTTCTTTATTATCTGCTAGGGCCAACGAGATCAATATAACTGGTATCCATGGATCACGGATAACCAACGATAAAAGATGATGGCATAAACATACATAACATGGGGTGACCACACAATCAAGAAACTATATATAATGTACGAGCTACCACGATACCATGAAAGACAATACAACAAAAACCAACCGACAAGACATACCAAACTATACATGAGTCGACCCCTGTCTATGAGCCTCTAAAGGAACATAAGTTCTGCAACATTGACGGAACAGGGCCCCGACATACCCATAATATCTATGGCAAAAAATGCATATCAAGACCACGGCAAGTCCGGATAAGGGATCTCGCCAATAACCGCTAAACTGGACAGCCCACTCTGGTGGGGGAGTTGCACCTGCCTGTCTATCGAGACATGCAGCACTACATGCAGTGTCCACAAACAAAAAGACATCAGTACGAATAAAGTACTGAGTATGTAAGGCAGGGAACAATAAATACGAACACTAAGGTAAGCATGGATAAAGAATATACAACCTGTAATATCTCAGTACCTCTGAGGGCTACTGACATGAAATGCATGATACATATGTATAAATACATAAACTCTTAAAACATACGCCTCTAAGGGCATCATCATCATCATATCATATCCGGCCGTAATACGCTGGGTAAAAAAACATACCCGGCTATTATAAGGATCGGTAGAATCGTACCCAGCCACGTGGAGCTCGGTAAAACCCAACTGATCAGTGGTTTCACAATAGGTGCCTTACCCTGCCGACTATAGCGCGGATCGGTAGAGTAAAATAGATACATATATATAATGCATGCTCGACTCATGAAAACACGTTCTAGACCTTTTGGAGTGATGTAAGATCGGTATCCTCTGTACACGTTATTAGGACTAACTCTTCACTATGAACCTTATAATAATCAGGAAGTACCAACTACATTGATAACATAAGAATAAGAGAAGCAATATCGCATCAATCATTCCATAAGAGAGGAAACAATGCATGTACTGCTAGCTTCTAAGAGTAGAGTATCTTGGAAGCTCGTTCATTACAATATGCACGACCAGAGTCGTGAAAAAAAAGGAAAAGGATAGCCTTACATACCTTGTATATACTGCCCCAATCTCAAGCTATGCAATTGTCCCAACTCCGTAGTTAGCGCCACGGGATTCCCGACACTTGATTTGTGTTGTTTTCCCTTTGTTTGGGTCTTGAATCTTGAGATAACCTTAAGAAGGTGTTCCTAGGGTTCTAAGGTCTAAAAATAGTGAAACAAAACGACTTAAAACGGGTTGGAGGTGTCCTATATAAATCCAAATGTCTTAAACCGCCTTAAGTGGGCCCCATAGAGAGGTGCTTGGCGCAGTCTCGCGAAAATAAAAATATCTCTCTACTCCGAGATCGTATTGATAAAAGGTTTAAAGCTTTAGAAACTAGACTCATAGATCTTCAATTTAGTGGTAATATCATTCCATAATTCTAAGTAAATTGGGAGAAAATCTTAATGACATTTGACCTAAAGTTTAAGTACAACCATGAGCCTAAGTTGCGACAACTTTTGTCGACATTTGTTTCATAACTCCTTTGACTTCAAAACTATGAAACATATATTATATGATTCAAATACCTTAAAACATGACCTCTTGAGTGTATTAAGAACCTATAGGTTTACCCGAAAATATGAGTTACAACAACCTTTATTCGTTTAATTTCTAATACTTGTTAATCATCCTTATACACCCTTATATCACTTAAGATCAATAGGATTAACTTCTTATCATCTCAAGGATAATTCCTTCTTTGGTTTATGCTAACTAACGTATGGCATGAGCTAACACATGTGGATATTGGTTGTAATATTATCATAACTGTTTGACACACCCATCGACTACCCTCGGCGTGACATCAGACTCGACCCCTAGGCCCCGAATAGGCAGGCTGAAGGCCCCGATCTCCATATGTTTGGTTTGACTATCATACCGTATCAACTTTGATTTTTAATCTTTTATTAAGCATCTATTCCCTAATCAACTAGCATAAAAAATAAATCACGTATTATTAGAATCATACAATTAAATTTAATTATTATTACCATTTTCACGGTAAATAGGACATTAATTTGATTTTCTTAAGAAAAACAAATATTAAAACAATCTTAACTTCAGTAACTTGCTCATGAGGTGAATACTGTACAAGAATGTAAAAAGCAACTATATATAGTTCTCCTTTACCAAATGTGAGACTCTAACTTAATTGGTCGACACATCCGCAACTTGACATTTAAAACGTGAAAGACATAAAATTTGATACCGTTGAATGTGTATTCAATAATACACACAAATATACTTGACAAAAAATTTGATACCATTGGGAAGGACCGCACCGCGTCCTCGGGAGAATCGTAAAAAGATCCTACAAGCTCTCGGTTCAAGAATCTCTAAATGACTCGGGGACTACCGCCAATCACCACTCTCATTGACTAATGAAAACCCGAGGTCGTAAGCCCACATACGGGTAGCCTCGGCCTCGTAAGATCTATATATGGCAATAGAAATATCTGTAAGACCTTAACCAATGTATGAACCCTACTTGTACCAAGTAGCCAAAACTATATGACATCAAAGACATATAAAACTTACAAGACCTTACTATAGGAATAATCTCGATCTTAAAATTAAGGCTATATATCGAATTTGTAAGACCCCTAAAATAGCATACCCTCATTATAGACGCCGTAACTACTTCACTCGAGGATTAAAGGCTCCGTCCAAACATAAATGACTACGATCACAAGGTTGTACCAGCAAAACTAACGCGATATCGGTATGCCCGATTGTAGCTAAAAAATCACATGCCTTCAATTACTTTGAAAATACTTCGAAAAGAACCGTTTAAACAAGCTACCCGCGACATAGCAAAAGAGCTTCAGCCATGTCAGCTTCGAGATACTCAGCCACCAAGCCAACCTCTCAAGGAGCTCGATCATCATCATATAATGACTCAAAATCGAGGTTTTTATCAAACCATCGTAGAGTCAGGAAAAAATATCAAAATTCCTTAACGAGGGAAAAATAAAGACTATATTAGAGTGTGTATTGACCCAAAGCGTATGAACCACTAACATTAGCTCATATAAAAGGTCGTACCGACCCTAAACATAAGAGCCACTAACGCTAGCTCATATAAAAGATTGCACCGACCCAAAGCGTAAGAGCTATTGATGCTAGCTCATATTAAAGGTCGTATCAACCCAAAGCCTAAGAGCCACTATCGCCAATCATACTAGAGGTCGCATTGACCCAACGTGCAAGAGCCCAAGGGCTAACTTTAAATTTAAAAACTTGAGGGTCAAATGAGCTCGAGTTGAAACTCGACTTGGAGAGTGAACCTAAAATAGTTAATTAAATATGCCTGAGAGCAAAAGCATAAGAGCCAGGTCTAGTCTGAGAACACTCGGGGACTAACTATCGACCATTACGAATCACTCAAAAATAGCAAAAACCTGAGGGTCTAATCCCAGATCTAAAATCTCGGGTCGATTACCAAAAAAAAACATCAAACATTATTCCCTAAGGAAAAGTGAAAAAGAAGTGATAAAAACGAAAAGCCTTTTATACATATTGCTCACAGACTACAAGGCCTTTAAAAACCCTTACAAAGAAGGAGCCAAAACCCTAATCTATCATCGAGCCTACATCTTCAAGGACTTCGCCAGAGGTTATGCCTTAATGGTTCCAGCTACAGCTCCAGGTCCTTCTACGACCTCTGTTGGAAACACGTTTCAAATGCAATATACTAAACGTGTGTTCTTTTGTAGGTTTTGATGAATGTCAAACAAAGCAAAAAGCGATATATAGCAATGCTCAAGGACAAGCACAAAATGGATGCATTACAAGAAGCTCAAGACAAAGTTTAGAAATGTTATAATTGAGTCAATATTAATTGTGATCTTGATTCCTCAAACTTGGCTCATAACATGGCTTCTCTACTAAAATTATTTTTTCCAAAATCATGCATATTTAAATTAAGTGTCAAATGATTTTAAACTATGCATATTTACATTTGTTAAAATGTTTTCCAAGCATGCCTCAAAAATCTGGGCTAAGATAATCGATTATGTACTTATGATAATCGAGTATCTCTAAGCCAAGACTGCATGACAATCGATTGTGAATTAATGATAATCGATTGTGAGTAAGTCAGTTAACATCAGGTTTTTGCAAACTGCATAACAATCGATTGTGTACTTATGATAATCGATTGTTAACTGAGGCAAAGTTTTCAAAACTCATAAAAATCGATTATGAACTAATGGTAATCGATTAGAATGAGAAAAATGTCTCCCAGTGATTTTAAATAAAATGATAATCGATTGTGGGTTTTGATAATCGATTATATATGAGACAGAGAGTTTTGAAATTAATTAATAATCGATTATTCCATTTGATAATCGATTGTTGAAGCTGACCGTTGTCATATATTTTCAATTACCATCAGGTAATCGATTGTTGATATTTAACAATCGATGTTTTGCGTAAAATCTGGAAAAGATTTTCTGAACGTTGTTAAAATAATCGATTGTTGATTTCCGGACAATCGAGGTTTTATGCCAAAAATTGGAAAGGATTTCTTAACGTTATAAATAATCGATTATTGATTTGAAGTAATCGATTGTTGACGTAAAATCTGGGATTGAATTTTTGATCTGATAGGCAAACAATCGATTGTTTAGTCTTGACAATCGATTGTCACTGAGTAATTTCAGCAATCCTTAATTGGCAATCAGACAACGGTAAGACTGAGTTTTTCACCTATAAATACAGCTTCAACTCAGTGTTTTCACAACAACAACATATACACTTTGAGTATTTTCATTGCTAAAAGCTTTCTTACATTAATCATCATTTTCCATTCATCCATAAAGCTTTTTGAAAAGCCATTCTATTGAGCTAAGTTGTTGTGATCTTGAGCGTACTATTTCTACTCATATCTACTCATTAAGGAGTGCTTTGTAAAGTGAGTGTGTTTTGTGTTTGTAAGAGAATTGCGATTCTCGTTTGTTGAGGAACTTGTAATTCCTCGGTTGAAGTCTTTGGGATTGTTATCCTCGAGCAGTTGAAGTCTTTGGGATTGTTATCCCCGAGCAGTTGAAGTCTTTGGGATTGTTATCCCCGAGCAGTTGAAGTCTTTGGGATTGTTATTCCCGAGCAGTTGAAGTCTTTGGGATTGTTATCCCCGAGCAATTGAAGTCTTTGGGATTGTGATCCCCGAGCACCTAGGTGAGGCTTGTGTCCTCAGCTGTAACGGTTTGTTAAGCACCCGTAAGCTTGACAAGTTTAGTGGAAATCTCGAGAGAGTCTCTCGGGGACTGGACTAACCACGTTTGTGGCCAACCAGGATACATCATTGTGTAAGTTTATTCTACTGCACTTGTTTTAATTTCTGCAAAGTTTTTAAATTCCGCACTAAAACGCTTAATATTTTTAAAACGCTATTCACCCCCCCCCCCCTAGCGTAGAGCGTATTGTCCAACAATTGGTATCAGAGCCATACTCTCTGAAAGACTTAACCGTTTGAGAGAATCTTTCCATGGCTTCTACTCTAGACTCTTTTGCAGGTATTGATGAAGGACAGTGCCCCACAAGACCTCCTTTGTTTAACGGGACTAATTATTCATATTGGAAAGAAAGGATGCAGATATTCGTCAGATCAAACAGCCCTTACTTGTGGAAGGTGTACACCAAAGGAAATAAGGTTCCTGTCAAAAAGGTGGAAGAAGAATGGGTGCCAAAATCAGAAGAGGAATTCAACGCCGAGGATAATCGAATGGTCCAAAATAACTTTAAAGCTATTAATTTATTACTTTGTGCTGTTAATGCTAATGATTACAGGAAAATCTCCTGCTGCAAAACAGCGAAAGAAATGTGGGACAAGCTTGAGGTCACTTACGAAGGGACTGACCAGGTAAGAGAAGCTAAAATTGACTTTTTATTTCATGCTTACGAATTGTTCCATATGAAGGAAGGCGAAAAGGTAGACGAGATGTTTGAGCGGTTCTCATCAATAGTGAATGATCTCCACGCGCTCAAGAAGACGTTCACAGACAAAGAACTAGTTCGAAAAATCCTTAGGAGTCTAACATCGGCATGGCGATCAAAGGCCGATGCGATTCAAGAGTCAATTGGAATCACGAACGTCACCATAGACGCTCTTAGAGGTAATCTTAAGACTTATGAATCCACTATTCTTAACCCTGTTATTGATGAACAAAGAAGGCAAAAGATTGCTCTAAAGGTGAGCACAAGTCAATCACCAATTGAAGAGGATGGAGATAGCGAATTCGGACTCATCATCAAAAAGTTCCAAAAATTCATGCGAAAAGAATATGACCGCAAAGGGAAAAAGCAAGGTGAGCAAGTTAAATGTTATGAATGTGGTGAAACTGGGCATATCAAAACAAACTGCCCAAATCTTAAAAAGGAGAAGAAACCCTTCAAGAAGCAACGAGCATACATATCTTGGGGAGGAGATTCCGGAGGCGAATCCAGTGAAGAAGAAAATGAAGAAGCGGCAAATCTCTGCCTCATGACACAGGAAGAAAATCAAAGTGAGGTAAGTCAAATCTCTTCTCAAAATTTTTATACTCTTGATGACATGAGAAATGCCTTTGATGAATTGTATGCTGAATTTCTCAAAGTTACAAAAACCGTCACTAGCTTAAGAGAAAGTGCTTCTCTAAAAGAACAAGATTTTCAAAAACAGTTTTCATTAAAAGAAAAAGAATTAGAAAAATTGGTTTTGGAAAATGAGAAGCTACTAGAACAAAACAAGTTTTATGGGAAAAGAAGTTCTGACAAGCCCGAGAGTTCTACAAAAAATTGTGCTTCTTGTGTAGACCTTAAGAATGAAGTAGGTAGATTAAAAGGCACACTAGATAAATTCAACTCCTCTCATAAAAACTTGAATGTGGTGCTTGATAACTTGAAATCAACCAAGCATGGAATAGGCTTCATAAATGAAGAAGAGGTTGATGCAAAAACCCAACCACCTAGAGCTCAATCTAGGATTAATAACAAAAATGTCTTTCCTAAAACAAACATGCATGCTAGACAAAATATTAGACCTAGACATGACCTTCCGCCTAGCAATCGTCACCATAGACATGATGCATATTTTAGGCACAACAGTGATCATGCTAGAAGATTCCGAAATGTTCAACCTAGAAATGATTATGGTGCTCAAATTAGGAGAAATGAAAATAGAGTAAACAATGTGCATTATTCTAGCTACTATGAGCCTAGACGCATGCATAATCCAAATGTGACATGTCATTATTGTAGACGAATTGGTCATATTGCTCCCGCATGCTTCACGAGACATAGACATGCTACTCAAACATATCATTATAGTATGCATAACCCTCAAGGACCCAAAATGGCATGGGTACCAAAAGAGCATTGATTTGTTTTGCAGGTGTGCTTGAAGGAATCAAGTGTAGTGGATACTCCAAACACTTGACGGGAGACGAATTCAAAATTCCTTCAATTAAAGCACAAAGAAGGAGGAAGAGACGGAAAAGTCGATTTAGGCATTAAAATCGGAAGTATTTTCGAAAAATTTAAAAGACAAAATACGAGGAAGACAAAGGCAAAATTGTGGAAGAAGCTTCTTAAATTGAAGAATGAGCCAAAAGACCAAAATGAACGGAGGATGTTCAAAACCAGGTAATTGGCAAAGTCGAAGGGAAGGTAAGTACCCTAAACCCTCTTAAGAACATCCTAGGACAAAATTCTTAAGAGTTCACGTTTTTCACCCGACTACACTAGTTTCAAAGTTATTATTTCATTTATAGATTACTGACTTGAGCGTCGGAGATGTTTAATTCTATTTTGCAGGTATCCCCCAAAAGGTAAGAGGAAAGTATAAATTGTCTTGATACAAGAAAAATCGATCATAATCGATTATTTATGCTTACAATCGATTATCAGTATCAATAATCGATTATTTGTTGATTCAACATTTTTTGTCATGAAATCTTGTTAAATGTTTACATTGCTTGATAGAATTAAGTCTCATCATTTTAGCATCCCCCTTCCAAACAATCGATTATTTGTTCTGCCAGTCGATTATCTGCCAAAATCCAAACTCTCTGTGAGTGAAATAATCGATTACTATATATTGACAATCGATTATCTGTTTTAAACTTATGTTACCGTTTTGGCTCTACAATCGATTCCTGTCAGGTCATAAATATGAAAAACAATCGATTACCAAGTTTGACAATCGACTATCTTTTTCAAATTTTTTTACCGTTCTGGCGTGTAATCGATGTGTCAGATCATTTTCATTAATGACAATCGATTATTCTATTCAAACAATCGATTATTGAACGGTCAGTGAATTTATTTTTACCGTTTCAGACTTCAAAGCTCTTCAAATCTCTTCAAATCTTTTCAAATAAGTGTAAGATTCATTCCTTCTCTATATATAGGCTGCACATATGCTCTTGTATACTCACTCAAGCCTCCCAAGCATCAAATTATCTTGTTATCTTTGAAAAATCCTAGCACATCTTTTTCAAAAATGTCAAGCCGCAACTCCAAACGTGCTCGTTCCAAACAAGGTGCTTCTTCTTCTCGCCATCCATATCAAGATGGATCGGTTCTATTCTTTGAATCTGATGAAGAGCTCACCCGGTTCTTAACCAAATTTGAGAAACGCCTTATTCTCCCTCCTCGCTTTTCAACAAACGCTCTTGTTGCACCATTCATTCCAGCCGCGAATATGCTAAGAGAGTGCCAACTTTTCAATTTCCTACTCCTTACTCACCCCTACTACAACATTACTTTGGTTGAAGCTTTTTACTCCAACCTTCACAAAGATGATGAGGGTGAACTCGTTACCAATGTTAACGGCATTTCCATTCTAATTTCTGAAGATAACCTCCACCTCATTGCCGGCATTCCGCATGATGGTGAAGACATCTACCAGTACATAAATGATGCCGGGGACATGATTGATGAAGCTAATCTCTTCCGCCAAGCCGGAGTCGCCTATGATGAGTCTTCTTCCCGTCGTCCCACCATAAAGGGTATGGACCCGAATTATCGTTTCATTCTCTATTTCATCACTCGTGTTCTCAAACCCCGTAAACTCAATCACACCACCATTTCCCAAGAGGATGCCAAATTTCTTCATGCCATTATCACCGGTGTTAAAATCAATTGGTGCAAGCTTATTCAATCTCATATGTTCAATGCCACCAGAGATGACATACCTCTCCCCTATGCCCTCTTAATAATGAAATTTCTTGAAGCTTCCGGGGTCAATATTGCTAATGGTCCTCTGAAAAAGAGCACCAAAATCTGGGAAATTTCTGAGTCTTCCTTTCATCATGATGGTGATCATGCTCCCGCTCCTCCTCAAAATCGACAAGCCCATCGTGCTCATCCTCCTCAGGAGCCTACCCTCCGGACTATCTCTGACCAAATTACTCAATTAACCCGTGAGGTCCATGGTTACTTTGATCACGTGCATTATGCCTATGCTCAGGTGGTGCCATATCAAGCGCCTCCCAATGATGATGAAGGAGATGGGGGTGATGAATGATGAAATTGTTGTTTTTGATTTGTTTTTCCTTGGTTGGTTAGTTGTTGTTCGTTTTATTGTGTTTGGCTCCACCCATGTAATGTTATTTTCCAATAAATAAACTTTTGTTTATTTCATATGTCTTTTTTGCATATTCTTCCCGTGTATATATTTTTGCTAATGGCAAAAGGGGGAAGAAACGGGATATCAAGAAGTATGCTATATCACTCTCAACTTCATTCATGCTTAAAGTGAGGGGGAACATCAAATTGCATACTTTACACTTGTCTTGGATCATCAAAATAATTATTGCATATATCCCGCTTATGTTTGCCATTATCAAAAAGGGGGAAATTGTTGGAAACACGTTTCAAATGCAATATACTAAACGTGTGTTCTTTTGTAGGTTTTGATGAATGTCAAACAAAGCAAAAAGCGATATATAGCAATGCTCAAGGACAAGCACAAAATGGATGCATTACAAGAAGCTCAAGACAAAGTTTAGAAATGTTATAATTGAGTCAATATTAATTGTGATCTTGATTCCTCAAACTTGGCTCATAACATGGCTTCTCTACTAAAATTATTTTTTCCAAAATCATGCATATTTAAATTAAGTGTCAAATGATTTTAAACTATGCATATTTACATTTGTTAAAATGTTTTCCAAGCATGCCTCAAAAATCTGGGCTAAGATAATCGATTATGTACTTATGATAATCGAGTATCTCTAAGCCAAGACTGCATGACAATCGATTATGAATTAATGATAATCGATTGTGAGTAAGTCAGTTAACATCAGGTTTTTGCAAACTGCATAACAATCGATTGTGTACTTATGATAATCGATTGTTAACTGAGGCAAAGTTTTCAAAACTCATAAAAATCGATTATGAACTAATGGTAATCGATTAGAATGAGAAAAATGTCTCCCAGTGATTTTAAATAAAATGATAATCGATTGTGGGTTTTGATAATCGATTATATATGAGACAGAGAGTTTTGAAATTAATTAATAATCGATTATTCCATTTGATAATCGATTGTTGAAGCTGACCGTTGTCATATATTTTCAATTACCGTCAGGTAATCGATTGTTGATATTTAACAATCGATATTTTGCGTAAAATCTGGAAAAGATTTTCTGAACGTTGTTAAAATAATCGATTGTTGATTTTCCGGACAATCGATGTTTTATGCCAAAAATTGGAAAGGATTTCTTAACATTATAAATAATCGATTATTGATTTGAAGTAATCGATTGTTGACGTAAAATCTGGGATTGAATTTTTGATCTGATAGGCAAACAATCGATTGTTTAGTCTTGACAATCGATTGTCACTGAGTAATTTCAGCAATCCTTAATTGGCAATCAGACAACGGTAAGACTGAGTTTTTCACCTATAAATACAGCTTCAACTCAGTGTTTTCACAACAACAACATATACACTTTGAGTATTTTCATTGCTAAAAGCTTTCTTACATTAATCATCATTTTCCATTCATCCATAAAGCTTTTTGAAGAGCCATTCTATTGAGCTAAGTTGTTGTGATCTTGAGCGTACTATTTCTACTCATATCTACTCATTAAGGAGTGCTTTGTAAAGTAAGTGTGTTTTGTGTTTGTAAGAGAATTGCGATTCTCGTTTGTTGAGGAACTTGTAATTCCTCGGTTGAAGTCTTTGGGATTGTTATCCCCGAGCAGTTGAAGTCTTTGGGATTGTTATCCCCGAGCAGTTGAAGTCTTTGGGATTGTTATCCCCGAGCAGTTGAAGTCTTTGGGATTGTTATTCCCGAGCAGTTGAAGTCTTTGGGATTGTTATCCCCGAGCAATTGAAGTCTTTGGGATTGTGATCCCCGAGCACCTAGGTGAGGCTTGTGTCCTCAGCTGTAACGGTTTGTTAAGCACCCGTAAGCTTGACAAGTTTAGTGGAAATCTCGAGAGAGTCTCTCGGGGACTGGACTAACCACGTTTGTGGCCAATCAGGATACATCATTGTGTAAGTTTATTCTACTGCACTTGTTTTAATTTCTGCAAAGTTTTTAAATTCCGCACTAAAACGCTTAATATTTTTAAAACGCTATTCACCCCCCCCCCCCCTCTAGCGTAGAGCGTATTGTCCAACAACCTCTTCCTCTCTGGGGACTCCACCTTCATTCTCACCATATCCTAATACAATACCAGACACACCTCCCGAAGCAAACTGGGCAGCACCCTTCTTTTCAAGGATCTTCACCCTCTCGAGCTTGGCAGACAAATTGATACCCCCTTGTATATCCTCGAGAGTCTACCTTCGAGATTCTAACAGAGCATGCTTCACCACTGGAGTTAATTTCAATTCGACCTCCTTAGGCACTCTCCTAGCTTGAGCATTTATCACAACGACATCCTCTTTATACAAAGATAAAAGTGCCTCAGCTTCAATTTTGATACCGTATAGTGCAATTATTAGCTCAGAATAGAGCCTCTATACTTTTCACTATCCGCCCTCGCGTCATGAAGCTAGTGCCTTACTAAGGCCATCCTTTCCTGGAGGGTATCCCTCTTAGAGGTTATCTACCTCACGTTCTGTTTGAGTTCGACAACTTCAGAGTCTTTGGCACGGAGTTCCTCCCTCAATACGGCACCTTCCTTCTCAACTATACGAATCGGATCAAAGATGTTAAAACACCGAGATCTGGTGATCATTAAGACAATAGAAAATAGAAACTAGGCAACATGTTCAACAAGACAAGTCTTTTTGCATTGATGATGGGCTACCTCAGCCTGAAACCAGGCGAAAGACTGATTATAAAGTGTCGTGGTCTGAAGCCACGAAAAAACAATTTAGAAAGATAAAGATCAGGATGACAGGAAAAATTTACAAGAATTACCTACTCACAAAGCATGTTCATCTAGCTAAAGGTGAGTGAAACATCAAGCTCGGGGACTCCCTCAGGGGCATCTAAAGGCCTTTCATACGCATCTCTACCTCCGATGAGGACCCCATTATCAGAAGGTTCTTCACTCTGGGTGCCTTGTGTTCCCTTAGGAGGTAAGGTCGTTCCCCAAGGGAAATCACTCACGACAACAACACTAACAGAGTCAATCAAGGTCGTCTCTTGTCCCTGCAGGGCTTTAGAATTGATTTCCTCCGAACCACCTACTGAATGAGTCTCAGCTCGAGGAATGTTTTGGCCATAAGCCAGCTCGGGGACATCACCCAACAATTCCTCAGTGGCCTCTCTAGCTCAAAGTTGGTCCACGACGACATTAAGCTCTGGCTCATAAGTCATCGTCCCTCTGGTGTGAGGATTGACCGGGTCTTCCCTCCCACAGAAGGTGTAAAGAAATTATTTTCTCCCTCGCCTTCAACTCGGGGACTTCCCGCTGCTTCTGAGGCTGCTAGATCGGCCTTAGTTTCTACCACCTTGATTTTCTTGGATTTCGAAGGTTTGTTCGACGGTTCCCTTTGTCGTTTCTTTCTGCTCAACGGGTCTCAAGGTACCCTTTTCGCCAGGTGATGTTTCCTTCGTCAAGGGAACCCCCCCCCCCCAGACCTACATGAATGCACGAGGTAAGCATAGGGAGTAAGAACGCTATTAGTAACAACTCATATTAAAAGGTACGACTGCAGCATGAGTAAAGGCTCGCCATGATCCTTGGCGTTCTATCGAGCTTGGGACAGGTCACGCCACACCCGCTCAGCATATGGGCAAAGTAAGTCCAGCCGATCGACTAAGAATGAGAGGTACTTAACCGCACCAGGGTAAAACGTTATGGCTATATCAGCAATAGATATTAGCACATGGAAAGATGTACCTAAAAAGAAGCAAGTAGATGCTAGATAATTTATCTGCTTTCATTCAATGTTCCACCTTTCGCAAAACAGCATCATTTCCACCGAGATCAGGTTCGAAGTCCTAAATTGGACAAAAATACTTATCTACCCTCCATTCCCTACTTCGTTGATGCAAGCAAAAAGTGCCCTCAAAGCTTGGCAATAGAGTTTGATCATGCCCCTTGGAATAGATGAGGATTGTACATCTTGACCAGGTAATCGAGGGTGAAGGGCATCTTCCCAATCATGTTCACATTATAACTAATCATATAGATCATGTGCCAGAACGAAGGCAGAAATTAGTCAAGGGTCACTCGATACTTTCGGCAGAAGTTTAGAACCACAAGGTCTATCAAAGGCAAGGATGGCCGCACCAGCCTAAGGGTAAAAGGGTAAGATTACACACTCAGAAAATCAACTTTGTATGTCGTAATATCCTCCTCTTGTGAACGGACCTCCACAAGCACCGCTTCCCTCAGGCGGCAATAAGTCCTCACCCTTTCGGCGTATATTATTGAGCTAATATACCGATACACAAGCTCACGGTGCCCCCGGCTTTGAAGAAGGTTTTTCGACCTTGAAATTGAAAGTCGTTTCAAAAGACCCTAGAACGCATTCCTTAACACAAGGAGGCATCCTGCTTTGCCTTTAAATGAAAGCAAGGAGGAGGCGGTTACATTCTCTTGAGAAGTAGAGGCGGAAGCTTTCACCATTTTAGAAAGATTTCAGAGGAGAAAGGAAATTGCTTTTCAAAGAAAGAACAAAACTAAACAATAAGGAACGAGGGAAGAGGTATTTATAAAGCCCAGTGCGGACAGTGGAGGAGGCCAAAAGACAGCAAGCCACTATAATAAATACGAAGGCTTTTAAGGGCTATGTGTACGCGACCTGTTGACATCTTATTCTATCATGTCAATCATTTGGCAAGATATAAACGCCATCGTTAAGGAAGTACCATGGGGCATGAATTTGAGGTCGTTTCTTATCATTTCATTCTATGAAATGCGGGGACTATCTGTATACGGGCGAGATCAGGAGGCAAAATTTCACGGTCATTGCATCTCTCCTTTATCCTCAAAATAGCCCCGAAGATCCGGGAATGTAGTTCGAGGCTTCAACCTCGAAGGCTTTTTTCACACTCGACCTCGACGCAGCCTAAGTCTATGGTTATCGAGGGTAAGCGTGAAGTTCCCTAGGCATGTGGTCTGAACTAGCGTCACCTGCAAGAATAGTACCAGTCTGCGCTAGATTGCTAGGTAGTTGTGCTAGCTACCTTACTTTGTAATAAATGCTTTATACTATGTTTGGGTTCTCCCTCATATATAAAGGAGACCTTTGTAATTTTGTAGCAAGATCTATTGCTCAATATTCAATACACAAGAACATTCTCTTTGCTCTTTAACACATTCTCTTGATCTCTTACTTCCATTTATTGTTTATATTCATTGTGTTCTACTTATTGTTCGTAATTTATTGCTTATTATTGGTCATAAAGAGCCATTATTGATATTATCATAACTGTTAGACACACCTATCGACTACCCTCGGCGAGACATCAGACTCGACCCCGAGGCCCAAATAAGCAGGCTTGAGGCTCCAATCTCCAACTTTTTGGTTCGATTATCGTACCATCTCTAAGTTGTAATCTTGATTTCTAACCTTTTACTAAGCATCTATTTCCTAAACAACTAGCATACAAATAGAACACTTATTTTTAGAACCACATAATTAAATTTAATTGTTGTTATTATTTTTACGATAAACAACCCATTAATTTGATTTTGTTCAAAAAAACAAATATTAAAACAATTTTAACTTCAATAACTTGCTCACGAGGTGAATAATGTACAAGAATGTAAAATGCGACTATATATAGTTCGCCTTCACCAAATGTGAGACTCTTAACTTAATTCGTCGACACATCCACAACTGGACATTTAAAACGTGAAAGACATAAAATTTGATACCATTGAACGTGTATTCAATAATACACACAAATATACTTGTAATTATTTTTCAACTAACCTGGTAGCGTCTAAATTGTTTGAATTAGATGAACAAGATCATTTTTATAGATCTAAAAGTTAATCTTTTGTTTTTCTAATACATTATATTGGAATATTCTGGAACTTCATCCATGCAGAAATCTCTAGGATTTCACAGTAATGAGCGTTATACATATATTCTAAACTATAGTAGGTTGAATTAATAGGATTTTTCTTGATATATACGAGTTTATGCTGAGTCTCCAACTGATAAGAAATCTATGAATTGTGCGTTCTGAGGAAGATCAACTGCTTCCTGTTCAACTTCCTCCTCATCTCTTATTCTAGCCGCATGGTCCATCACCTCACTCTTGTTAGAGTCAGTATTCACTTGTAAAAAGTCATAGAACTCCGTCTGTTGGTTTTCATCTGTACATAAAACTAATGAAAAAAAATTATATGTAAGGGAATATCATTATCAACAAAAGAAAAAACTTTCCCTAGAGCTAGTTCCGAAATATTAATTTGTACTACCTGTGGTCCAATATAATTGATGTTTTAGCAAAATTAAAAGTCATTTGTTACTCTTTTTTAGATCAACATTATTGTTCTAGTTAGTGAAATGTTAGTTAAATGAAACATTTAAGGGAGAGATAAAGTATAGTAAGACAAATATTTCGATAATTTAATTAACTAGATACTCAATACTTAGATTTTCTTGTAAAAAAGCCTCAATTATCAGTTAGCATGAACTACAGACGACATGTTTTTTTTCTTTCCTAAGTTTCCTGCAAAATGGCTATCCCTTGAGAAAATCAAAGGAAAAAAAAGTGCTTACTAGTACTAATTAAATATTACGGAGTTCTTCATTTCAACGAATAAAAAATCACATGATATGGTTAAAATGAAAAGAAGAGTAGTTTTAATCCAATATCCTCTAATGGACAATGTGAAAAGTAAGTAGAGTAAAATGGAAGAATTGGATCAAACATTATTAACAGAACTCACATAGAACAAGGTAAGGAGGGTTACCCAAAAAAACAAAGTGTCTAAAAATTGGATAGCAAAATTACCTTGATCCATCTTTGCATGATGAAAAAGATAGTCATTGTGAAGCAGCCCCGGGTTAAAGGAATAGTTGTACGTCAAAGAGTTGAAGCACCTTGTTATCATGATCTCATTACTTATTTGCATATAATTATCTTGCTGCTTGGACCACGACGTTTCTTGCTCGTTACTCATTGATTTTTTATGAGCAGCAGTGGTAGCGGTAGCTGCAGCAGCAGCAGCTCTTTTTGAATAAATCTTGGACCGTTCTCTGCATTTTCGTGCCATAATAACGTGCCAATGATTTTTGACAGCGTTATCAGTCCGACCGGGGAAAAGACGCGCTATTATTGCCCATCGATTGCCATGAATCCGATGAGCAGAAAGAAGCCTTTCTTCTTCCTCCTCCGTGAAAGGGTTTCGATTGATTCTTGGATCCAATTGATTGAACCATCTCAGCCTACAACTCTTTCCTACAAGATATATAGTAACAAGCATGACTTTATCATCTTTTAATATATCCTTTCCTTATTTAAGTTGTTTCACGATACAAAGAAAATTGAATTACCATGTTTCTTTTTTGCTTATTCATATATTTGTATTCCCAAATTCATGAAGGCAATGTCACATAAAAAAAGCTTACTCACACTTAGCTGTTTACGCTAACTCAATTAGTACATACCATGTATCTCTATATTCTCTATTATCGCTAATCCTTAGTCAATTACAGATATAGACAGTAGGGATCATGTCAAACCCCTATTGTGGTTCAGTATAACTAGGATGATGACTTTGATAAAAAAAAATTTAATTCACATATAATCTAACATAATTCATTACTTTGCCATAAAAAATTAATATATAATTTAGTTAAAACATCATGTGTGGGTAAGTTTTTGACCGAAATACGGAAAAGGAGACTTACATAAAATTATTGCAATCAAATCCTAGATATTGATGAGTGCTAATAAATAAAATGAAAATAAAGAGGAATAACAAGGAAATATGACCATCTTCTTGGCGATAGAACAACAACCACTTTCTCTAAAATAAAAAAATAAAAAAAGGGGGGAGGGGGGAAGGGGGGGAATCGAGCTGTCCTCATCAAACCCTAGTTTCTGGTGAGCATAAACAACCAAATCTGAAACTAAGCATTGATAAAAAAGATGTTTTCTTTACACCATTTCACAGTGGAAAAAATGAAGCAAAATTACCAAACTCCTTTGCGCTGAATAATAAATTGGCATAAAAACAAATAATTAAAAAGGAAATTAGATTAAATTTCTTGAAAATAAATTATAGTACTCCACATCTTATGATTATTAAAACCTTTTTGGTCTTGAACACTAGACACCACAAAGCTATTACTAGTATATATGTACAAAAGAAAGAATGACAATCTGAAGGAGAAATGGAAAATAGTAGTATAATTAAATATCAAGGATGATTTTCAGTTTGTTTTACCAGATCTTCCTTGAAGCTTTTCTGCTATAGCATTCCAATTATGAGGTCCATATTTTTCCACTAACTCCCGAAGCTTCTGGTCTTCGTGAGGCCTCCAATGGCCCCTACTGCACATCTGATTCTTTCTATACGAATTATCAAAAAATAATATCCGACATAGTAAAACAAACTTCCTAGCTATAGAAACCTAAATTTAAACTAAGCCTCAACTGCTTTCTTTATTTGTGAAGTAAAGCTATATAAACTATCCAAAAACAAAAGATCAAAACAATAAAGGAGAAGATCCAGAAGACGAATACTGGATTATTGAGAAGATTAGTGAAAAGGGAAGAAATGAATTTTTAGGGTAAGTGAAAAGTAAGGAAGTTCTCAGAGCTAATATTTATATATAGAGAAACCAGATCATACAAACAGAATATATGGACAACAGATTAAGGAAGAAACCAGAAGTGGAATAACAAAAAATGGAGATCAGAAAGTGTTTTCCGTTTTTACAGACTTTAGCTTTCTACCAGGGATTGATGCCAACATCTTGGCTAACAAATACCACTCAATAAATATATTTTGAAAATTCAATATTGAATTATGTCTAGTCTTGTACTCCGCATGCATGTATCTATGGATTGTATTTAATTATTTTAAATTTTGCTCCACATGTATTTTCATTTTATTAGTATTTATTTATTGAGAGGTGGGTTGGGAGGGAAGTTGCTTGCTGGGGTGAATTTTGTTCTGCTTTCAACATCTCTCAGTTTTTCTAACCTACAAACCTACCTAAGGCGCATTAATTCCTTTGATATAACTATAAGTTAATCATAAATTATTAAAAGAAAAGGATATGGTAAAATCGATTAAACTCCATAACGCTAAAAAAAATACTTATATTCATAAGCTGGTCTACGCATTATAAACTAAATGACCCATCTAATAGTGGAGGCCTTAACGTCCAACTACCACTTTCTTAACGCGGATAGAATTTTGCTTTTTTTTTTCTCACCCCCTTTAACCAGATGTAATGAATGTTAATAATAACTAAAGATAGAATATTTTTAAAATAAAAATGTTAACATTCAAAAAGGTTGGTATTGTATAGAAGTATGGTTATAGATTTAGGTCATCTTCATCTTTCTAAACCTAAGAACCTAACTAACAAATTGTCTTAACGATCTTGGAACTGCACGTGGAAACTCGGTATAGTTGAAACAATTGTTGTATAAGTCAAACCTTCTTTGCTATTTGTAAGTTTTGATCATGCCGTTTAACTATCTTAAGAAAGTTAGTTTGCCACAAATCTAGTTTGCAGGTAACATGAAGCTTTTCTACTTTCTCTTAACTACCGTGACGGTTTTCTCTTTAGGTCGTATCTCAAGCTTGAAAGACTAGTCTGACCAACTAATTATATAAAATTCACATAACTTGATCTGATGTTTTATTCCTCCTCTAACTTGCGCGCAACTCCTTTCCATACATGTACTCTTTTTCACGTAGCACAAGAATTTCATTCATAAATCAAAAATCATAAAAGAAGTAGGGATATAACAAGATAAAACTCAAACAAAATAGAAGAAGAAATATGACATTTTTGTAACTGCAAGAAGGTTGTATACGGTCAAAATCATGTATGCATGATTGAGTGGGCTCGAGGAACTACTTCAAGAATCGGTCTAATGTACACTGGGTTTGAGGCCGATGGCAGAATTCGAAGATCGAAGATTAAAGTGACGATGAATATCGAGGCAAAACGTGACCTGCCTCGAGATAATGCCGTTGTAGTTTTGTAATTGAATGAGCAAGATTTCTGTCACGTCCCCAAGATCGTGGCGTAAATTCCGAAATTGATAGTAAGAGTTAGTACTAGTCCGTACTAGGCGGTTAGACAGCTGTCCCAATAAGATTCTTTACTATAAATAGAAATGTACCTTATTTAGGGTTCTCCCCTTATATAAAGGAGACCTCAATCATTTGTAACCATCATCAATCATTGGCAAAGAGTATACTCTCTTACTTTCTCAC
Organism: Nicotiana benthamiana; assembly: GCA_034376525.1. Classification (NCBI taxonomy): domain Eukaryota; kingdom Viridiplantae; phylum Streptophyta; class Magnoliopsida; order Solanales; family Solanaceae; genus Nicotiana; species Nicotiana benthamiana. Next base: position 65,409,189 of record CM067325.1, read on the forward strand.
TTATTGTTCATCAGAATTGTCCTTTAACTTTATTATTCTTCCTTTACTGTTCTTGATTCACCTCGAGGTCACCTTAGCTCGAGGTCGAGACTGACTTGCATACTGGTTTGAGTCTACTATTTTCCTTCATTCATACATTAAATTTCTTGGTTGTTAATTAGCATTGAACTAAATCACGTATCTTTAAAATCATAAATCAAGATTAATTGCTACTCGTGCTTTCTAGGTAAACATGTTGGCACCCACCGTGCGGCTAAAGATAATGGTGATTATTTCAGTACTGATCTGATAAAACACGTTATTTTCAAACTTGTTCTTGATGTCAGTTCACACATTACTTTGAATGCAGATTTAGGAGCAGACCCCGAAGGAAGTATATGTAGGGAAGCCATATCTGGAGGCCAAGGAACAGGGGGTAATAGGTGATGGGGGAGTCAGCCTCTAAGTAATATTCGAGATGTGACAAGCTTAACAAGTTACTATGACTCAACTTCAAAGTCAGCACAAAACACCAAGTGTAATCGAACCATAAAACACTCGATGTACTGAGTCGGTACCAGAAAGATCAAAGGATAATGGCTAGGGGACTGATCCCACAATTATGAGGATGCTCAAGAGACTCACCAAAATTCGAGTGTGGGGATAAGAAGATCCTATAACTGTGAAAGATGCAATGAATTGCAGGATATTCTTGGTTTAACATTGAAAGAGTCTCAGAAAATGATTAATGAGCTGAAGAGACTCATTAAGAAAGTTAAAGACTGGAAACTCAAACATGAACATCTATCCAAATCCATAAACATGGACACAACACCCTAACCCACATGCAAGCATTCTCACCACCCTTACCCCAAAATAACACAACATCCCTACACCACCTAGAAAAAAACCTACCTAATCATCATACTTCTAATTCCAATGCCGGTTTTCACTCCTAATCATTCCATACTACTACATCTTTCATGCAAACCAAAGATACATCACCTACTTCCAAATCCTTCAACTTATAATACTCCACCATCCAATTCCACACTTCTACATCCTCCTAATTAAATCAGACTCCAACTTCAATACAAACCATCCTCCATCCCTTATCCAATCCTTCAAATACAAAAGATGATTCCAAAAAACATCAACCATCTTCACAGATAATCCAATACTCCCAAAACACAAAACATTCATCGTCTCAATTATCTTCACAATCCACACTCCTTCCATCCTTCACATCTAATTATGGAACCCAACACCATTATATGCACCACTCAAACACCATATGCAATGACAGAACCGTCATCTTGGCGAGAGATTGCCTTTCAGAACCATGATCTAACCTTCACTATAGAGGTAAATCATTAGGAAGTGACAATCCTCATCAACAATCCAGTAGACCTTGCACAAATAGTAATGGGGGGAGTGACCCTAGGGACGGAGCTCTATGGCCGGCACCGTTGGTGTATGATGAAAAGTCCACATCTAACACCATATCATCTTCTCCAGCTACAAGCACCCTTTTTGGGACCCCATCCACCTTCACCCACACTATCTTCAGATGCCTTTTTATCCACCTCCTTTCCAAACTCCAACAACACCATGGATACAACCCTATCAGTCCCACAGAACCTCACTCCCATATTGGAACCCCTTACACTTCCTCTTCTATCACCACCACAATCCCCACCAAACCCTCACAATCAAGCAGAACAAAATAGAGTGTTTCAAGAAGAACTAGAAGCAGCGATACTTAACAATAGGAAGACAAAACCATTGCATGCATGGCTTAATGGAATAAAGGTCTTTGTCAAGAAAGAGGAATACGAAAGTAAAACTTACATTCATTGTCCCTCAAATCTAATGACCACATCTCTTTGCATCAGGCCTACAACCAATCCCGATGTAGGAAAATATGCAATGCTACGCATGCCAACCCTATGTCTGAGACCAGGAGAGAGCACCACTATAATGAGGAACTCACATAGCAGCCCACTGCTCACCCCAACTAATACTCATTTGAATTTTATCATATGCAATTGTAGAGGAGCACAGTCTATGAATTTTAGACATAACTTTTGATGTTTACTCGACTACAATCGTCCTTTTTTGGTTGTGCTATTGGAAACACACTGAGAGGTTCATCAACATTCTAAAGAGGAGTTTAATTTCACTTGAATAATTGAAGAAGCTGCTATTGTTCAATCGGGAGGTACATCCATTATATAGCATTGTGATGCATCCATAGTAGAACTAGTGGCATCCACACGCCTAGAGATCCGCTGTCACATCCAGGTACACCCATCCACTCTAAAGTGGCTATTTACCACAATTTACGCAAGTAATGCTTTAGCTAATAGACATATTCTTTGGAATAATATTATGTGCATACATGACAATTGTAGGGGACCTTATCTCATAGAAGGGGATATTAACGACATCACTCATGCAAATGATAAGGTTGGAGGTCAACAAATTAATATTTCAGGGTCTAACAAGTTTATAGATTGCATAATTATTATAACCTTACTGAATTAGTCTATAAAGGTAGTCATTATACTTGGACAAACGGTCATCATAATCATCACAATATTCTCGAAAATATTGATCACTTCTTAGCAAACTATGACTGGCTTAGGTATTACCATAATGCACTAGTCACACATTTACCACGTACACATTTCTGATCAGTGCCACTATTATTACAACTTCAAAACTACCCTTTCCCTCGTAAAAAAAATTTCGCTTTGAAACTATCTGGCTTACACATCCTACCTTCCCTTTCCTAGTCCATATAGTCTGGAATAATAATTTACAATTGCTCCCAACAATTAAAATTTCGCTAATATGTACAAGAATGGAATAAATCTACTTTTTAAAATAGACTATAATATACATCTATGATAGAGTATAATATATATATATATATACACATATTTATATATATATATATACATACATATATATATATATATATATATATATATATATATATATATATATATGTATATATATATATATATATATGTATATATATATATATGTATATATATATATATATATATATATGTATATATATATATATATATATATATGTATATATATATATATGAGATACAATATTCAGTACTAAAAATAACTCCAAGAGATTGGTAGTACAAGCCAACAACAACGACTATCCAGTATAATCCTACTAAGTGGGGTCTGGGGAGAGTAGGAAGTACGCAAGCTTAACCCCAGGGTAGATATACTATTTTCGAATGAACCTCGGCTAAAGATGGTAAATGAATCTCTAATAGCAAGTGATATCCAGACAAATAGTTAGAAAACTAAATTGGAGATAACTATAAATAATAATAATAATAAGATAGTACCGATAACAAGTACTATAAAGATAGTATGTTTAGACTGATAAGTCCAAGGCAGCACACGAGAACATGACGAAGTCCTTCTAGCAAACTACAAAAATACCTAAGGTAAGTAGTAACAGAACAAGAAACACGGCTATAGCAAACTAAGAAAAAAAAGGTACAACACTAGCACTAATACAAACGGAATAGGGAAGATCAAGGGGAAATGCCCAGCTACCTACTAACCTTCCACCCTAATTTTTTACCTCCACACCCTTCTACCCCTTGTCTTATCTCCCAAGGCCAACCTCTCACATCTCCTGACTGGGGCATATGTGCTTCTCCTCTTAACATGTCCAAAACATCTCAACCTTGCCTCACGCATCTTTTCCTCCATAGGGGCCACTCCTGCCTTGTCCCGAATAACTTTGTTCCTAATTCTATCCAATCTAGTATGCCTAACACATCCATCTCAACATCCTAATTTCCGCTACTTTCATATGTAGGACATGTGACTTTTTTGCTGGCCAACACTCTGCCCCATACAACATAGTCGATGTGACCACTACCTTGCAGAAATTACCCTTATGTTTCAATGGCACATTCTTATCACACAAAACATCGAAAGCAAGCCTCCACTTTGTCCATCCTACTCTTATACGGTGAGTAACATCCTCATCTATCTACCCATTGATCTGAATAATAGATCCCAGATATTTGAAACTCTCTTTCTTGGGAATGACTAGCGTATCGAGTCTCACATCCTCACCCGTCTCCTGGGTAACACCACTGAACTTGTACTCGTATTATATCTTGGTCTTGCTCAACTTAAAACCCTTAGACTCTATAGTACATCTCTAAACCTCCAGCCTGTCACTAATTCCACCTCGCATCTCATCAATCAGGACTATGTCATTTGTATATAAGAAGCACCGAGGCACCTCCCTTTGGATATAACGCGTCAAAGAATCCATCGTCAAGGAAAACAAAAACATGTTGAGTGTTGCTCCCTGATGCAACCCCATCTCAACCAAAAAGTAGTCAGAGTCTCCTCCTGCTATCCTTACCAGTGTCTTAGCCCCATCATACATGTCAGGGATCACTCTAATATATTCTACAGGCACACCTCTCACCTCTAAACATCTCCATAGAACTTCTCTCGGTATTTTGTCATAGGCTTCTTCAGGTCAATGGAATACCACATGCAAATCCTTCTTCATCTCCCTATACCAGTCTACCAATCTCCTCACAATGCGTATGGCCTCAGTAGTCGACTGTCCTGGCATGAAACCAACTGGTTCTTAGAAATGGACACACATCTCCTCTTTCTCCCTTCAATCGTCTTCTCCCTGAATTTCATCGTCTGGCTTAATAACTTGATACCCCTACATTTATTGTAGTTTTGGACATTCCCCTTGTTGTTGTACAACAGGATCATTGTACTTTGCCTCCACTCTTAAGGCATCTTCTTCATCCTAAAATGACGTTAAACAAGTTAGTAATCCGTTCCAAGCCTCCTTGCGCATACTCTTCTAGAATTCCATCGGGATCTTATCTGGCTCAGTCTCTTTACCCCTACTCATCATATAATTTCTTATCCCCACCTTTAAACCTTATTTCTTCGTATAAATGACTAAATGTCGCAGCCTTAGCTGCCGTAACCGCCAACTTCGCTTCTTTCCTAGACTTTTTGTATCCCTCTCTGTTGACACTCTTCTGCCCCTCGTCTAATCTCTTTATAACTTCAAATATGCCGCTTTCTTTGCTTCCAACTTTCCTTGCACCTATTCGTTCCACCATCAGTCCCCTTTATAGCCACCAGAAAAACCCTTTGTGACCCTTCACACCTCTCTTGTTTCCTCTCTATTACAATTTTCTAGCATTGACCACATACAACTCATGTCCCCACTACTCCTCGAGGCCCCCAAAGCCACAGCTTCTCCCCCAACTCTTGGGTCTTGTCCTTAGTCAAAGCACCCCACCTGACCCTACGAATACGAGACATATCCCTTATCTTCCTCGTCCACCTGATCTCTAAGTCCATTATCAAAAACATATGTTGGGTCGTAAGGTTCTCACTCGATATGACCTTGCAATCCATGCATGAGCCTCTATCACATTTCTGTAGAAGTAGATAGTCAGTCTAGGTCTTTGCGGCAGTACTCCGAAAAGTTATGAGGTGCTCCGCCTTCTTTGGAAACACGAGTAAGCAACCACTAGCTCAAAAGCTTTAGCGTACTCCAGCAGCATAGTACCTCCTCCGTGTTTATCTACAAAATTGAAGCCACCATGCACACCTGCATATACCCCAGGCGACCTCCCTATGTGGCCGTTAAAATCACCCCTATAATAAGATTCTCGGTGGATGATAACCCGCACCAACCCATCCAAATCTTTCTAGTGTTGCCTTTTAACCTCCTCATCCAAACCTACATGAGGCGTGTATGCACTAACAACATTTAGAGAATACCTACCCACGACTATCTTAACGGCCCTCAACCTGTCATTCACACTCTTAACCTCCACCACTAGCTCTCTTAGGTCCTTATAAACTAAAATGCCTACCCCGTTCTTCCCTCTCACCTTCCCTGAATATCACAACTTAAACCCATCAGCCTCCCGAGCCCTGTTCCCCACCCATCCAGTCTCGTGGACACAATTATGTTAAACTTCCTCTTATGGAGAATCTTTACTAACTCTATTGACTTTCCCGTTAGAGTCTCTATATTCCATGATCCTACTCTTAAAAACACCATTATCTGAAATAAAGGATAGTAACCAATAAAAATACAACTTGACTCTTAAAAGTTATGAATGTAAATATGACAACTAACCATAAAGTCTCCAAGTGTCAGCTCTTACGCTATCCTTTAATTCTTTCAAGTAACATGAACAAGAATATATAGAAGTGTAGTATGATTAAAAAAGGAAGTACATTTAGTAAGCACCCTGGTTGGCCTAATGAACTAGTAATCGGATTTAATCAAAAGATGCTTAGATTAAAAACCTGTGGAACTTATATATAGAGTAGCAATAGAGAAACACACAAAAGCCGCATAATAAGCATATCACGGTCCAAACATATAGTGATATACACAAGATAGAGCATATAAAGTGATTCACCACATCTCGACTGAGCAAGTCCTATGCATGTGGCGATGTATTAAAATGACTTATAAATCATACACATATTTAAGCATGTAATATGATGCACACTTACAGATCTATCAAGAGCAATGCATATGTATACTACTAAGAAATTGGAATTAGTTACAAACTTCGTCTCTAGTATGCAAATCGCTTGTAGACAACAGAATTTATTGATATTTTGTTTCTAACCCATTGCTAAATCATACTAGTGACGGATATTTAGCTACAAAATTTGTTCATCACTAAATCCTTTCTTTTAGTAGTCAATGTGCCAAAATAGCATATGAAATAATAATCATTAACTAGTATCTATATGAATTCTTATACATGAGTCTACAATATCTATCCATGATAAAAACTCAAGCTTTACATATAGCTTCTGCTCTCGCAATTTCTGAAGCACTACTCTCAAATGTTGCTCATGCTCTTCCAGGCTACGTGAGTATATCAAGATATCATGAATGAAGAAGATGATAAAAGAATCAATATAAGGTTTGAAAACTCTATTTATCAAGTCCATATACGTTGCCGGGGCATTAGTCAAGCCAAATAACATCACCAGAAACTCATAATGGCCATATCTAGTACGAAAAGCAGTCTTCGGAATATCTGAACCCTGAATCCTCAACTAATGGTACCCTGATCTCAAGTCGATCTTAGAGAACACCCTAGCACCCTTCAACTAGTCGAGAAAATCATCAATGTGCGATGATGAATACTTTTTCTTGATGGTGGCCTTGTTCGACTGGCGGTAATCAATGCAGATCCACATGCTCCCATCCTTCTTCTTAACAAACAACACTGGTGCACCCTAAGGCGACATATTTGGTCTAACAAAACCCTTTTCTAACAACTCCTCAGGCTTCCTCTTCAACTTATTAAACTCTTTCGGAGCCATACGGTATGGTGGAATATACATAGGAAGGGTACCTGAAGCCAAATCAATACAGAAATAAGTATCACGATCTAGCAGCATACCAGGAAGATCAGAAGGAAACATATCGTCAAATTCCCAGACTATTAGAACTGAATCAATCATCAAAGACTCTGCGGCAGTGTCCCAAACATAAGCTAGATAAGACAAACAACCCTTCTCGACCATATGTCGAGTCTTCAAAAGAGAGATAGCCCGACTAGATGTATCAACTGAGAAACCCTTCCACTCCAACCCTGGCAATCCTGATTGCTAATGTAACAGTTTGGCATGGCAATCTAGGATGAAATGATATGGAGATAACCAATCCATGCCTAGGATTACCTCAAAGTTTGTAATGTCAAGCATCAAGATATCTGGTCTAGTCTCGAAACCACAAAATATGACCACACAGGACCGCTAGATCCAATCCACAACTAGAGAATCGTCCACGGGAGTGGACACATGAACAGGAGTGACCAAAGGCTCACAAGGAATAATCAGGAAATGAGCAAACAGAGATGACACATATGAATATGTAGACCCTGGATCAAAACGTAGTGAAGCATCCCTACTGCACATGAAATAATACCTGCTATAACGGTATCTAAGGCCAATACATCTGGTCTGTCCGGAAGGGCATGAAATCTAGCTGTAGCATCGGCTGGCTGGCCTCCACCTGACTGAGCAGTATCTAGCTGACCTCTCCCTGCCTAGCCTCCACCTCAAGGACGACCTCTACCATTATGTCCCCCGCTTCTAGGTGATTGGGAATCAATGCTGAAATTATGGGTTGTTGACCCTGCTGCACTACCTTGGACCAAAGCCTGGGTAGTATCTTTTCGTATGACCAAGGTCCCCGCACTAAAAACAACCCCGCGGTGCGGTGGCTTGCTACCCTGATGGCATATAGACCCACTGGATGAAGCATGAATAGCTGGTGGACAGTATGAACTCTTCAGGACAGCATTGAAATATGAACCAAAATAACCGTGGGGACCTGAATACCTACTAGGGGAACCCTAAATAGCTGGCGGGCGGTAAGAACTCTCTGAAATGGTGCTGAAATAGGGGCGCGCTGAAGCACCCCGAGCAGGTGGTGGCATTGAGTATGGAGGGCCTGCTAGGTTGACCCTTCCAAAATTGACCTCTACCCCTAGTCGGGCCACTTTTGAACTCTCCAGAGAATCTAGCCCTCTTGTCCTGTTGCATCTGTTGCCTACCTCTTAAACGGTAGCCCTCTATCCTCTGAGCAATCTCCACCATTAACTGATAAAGAGTCCTCATCTCTACTTCTCGGGCCATGTTTGCCTAATGCCAGAATGCAACCCCACAACGAACCTCTGCACCCTCTCTGCGTCAATAGGAAGAATCATGAGTGCATGGCGGGATAACTTAGAAAACTCACCTCATAGTCAATCACAGACATTTGACCCTACTCAAGCTGCTCAAACTGGTACCTTAGCTCTTCTCTCTAAGAGGGTGGGATATACTTGTCTAGAAATAACAGTTTGAACTTACCCCATGTGATGGGAGGAGAACTTGCTGGCCTGCGAAGAACATACGATTGCCGCCATCTACGGGCCCAGCCCTCCAGTTGGAAAGTTGTGAAGTCAACCCCAAATGACTCTAATATCTTCATGTTGTGTAGTTTGTCCCTGCACCGATCAATGAAATCCTAGGCATCCTCATAATGCTCTCCCCCGAAGAAAGGAGAGCGTAGACTGGTCAATCTATCCAATAACTTCCACGGATCACCATTCGCAACTGGTCTTAGCTCGGGTAACACTGCACCAACTGGATGAGCCCCATCCGCGGGTAGTGTACCAGAGTTTGATACACTACAGCTGCATGAACAGGAGCCTTTGCAGTAGGGGTCTATGCTCCCCCTCCCATATGTGGTGTAGCTGGGTCAGCTGGAAATTAATCAGCCTGTGTCATGGTCCTAAAAACTGGTATTGTCACAAAGTCTGCCTAGGTAGGCTGAGCTGCGGGCACCTCGCCCTACTCCTCAATGATAGGATCTCCCATATGATTCAACATTGGTTCAACTGGAACAACATTGGGATGCCCTCATCCCCTACCTCAGGCTGGTGCCCTCCCCCCGCCTCAGCCTCTAGCAACTAGGGCAGCAGCTTCTCCCGGGATTGGAACATCTGCCTCGTCCGTCCTCACCATCTGTCAGAGAATAGAAGAGGGAAATTTAGTATACCAACTACCGCACGTTAGAAAATGAATAAAGATTAGTTTCCTAACACCTTATAGCCTCTCGAAGATAAATACAGACATCTCTGTACCGATCCACAAGACTCTATTAGGTTCGCACATGACTTGTGACACCTACATCAACCTAGTGCTCTGATACCATATTGTCACGACCCAAATTTCATTATAGGTCATGATACCACCCAACATCATTGTCAGGCAAGCCAACCCCAAATTATTGGTGAGTTCTTATTTTACTTTACCAAAAACAATTCCAGCATTTTTCTAATTTAAACTTAAAACAAGAGATAATTAGCAACGTAAGATAATAGTTATACAACCCCAAAAGAATAGTCTACTAATGTGTAGCAAGACCTGGAGTCACAAGTATATGGCTATCGAGTAGAATAAGCAAAAGAATAAATTCATCCTACTGTCTGAAATAGAATAGATAGCCCAAAAAGAAAGAGCGAATCTATCATGGTGTTGGACGGCATAGGAAGGGATCAGCTCACTGGGAATCTCGACTCACCATCAAGTATGCGCACCAGATTATTAGCTAGATGTACCTGCCTTAGATCATGTACAATTAAGTACAGAAGAATAGTATGAGTACATAAACAACATGTACCCAGCAAGTATCTAGTCTAACTTTGAAATAATAGTAATGAGGGTTCGACGTGACACTTACTAAGGTCAATACCAATAATGAATAAAGATTACCTTAGGCATGGATAACATGGACATAATAGCAAGCTCTGGGTTTACATAGAACAATATACCAGTTTAAGTCATGTCTTATAATAATTGTACTTCAAGGCATTTAACAGAGTAAATCATGAATGAGATTTCACATAAAACCTTACGTGCACATAATGCCGAGGTCGTACGATGCAGCCCAACATAAAAGACAATGTGAACTGTCAAAGGCTTGAATGGTGCGAACCATAGATGCATCTATTTCTACCGAGGCGAACGGCCCGATCCACAAATATCAATTATTATCAATAAAGTGCATAAAAGCGCATTCATAGTCAAATAAATTCATACAAGTCCTTAAGTAAGTGCATGTGTTCATATATATATATATATATATATATATATATATATCAATTCCTAACATATCCTAAGTGATCTCATTAGCATGAAGGATATAAACGTTTGCAAATATGGCATGATACGGGTCCTAACCTATCCGGACAATTAATATTATAGTAGCTAGCACGGACTCTCGTCACCTCGTGGGTACATAGCCCCTACAAATTAGGAGAACATAATCAGTTAACTAACCTACATGAACAATTCCCTCTTTAAAGGTTAGAAAGAAGACTCATCTTGCTCCAAAGCTTACTTCCAATATCAAAAAATGCTCAAACCCTCAATTTTGGAGTCGAACGACCCAAAAATAATTAAACGAGATAGAAACTAGTCAATACAAGCTCAACATCTCGCATTCTACCATTAGCATAATTTCCCAACCCTAAACACAAGTTCCCTAAAATCCACCCCGGGGCCCACATGTACGGATTCAAAAAAGTTTTGAAGAAAGTTTTTCACTATAACCTAAGGATCTAGAATATATGACATCTTCTTTTTTCCATAATAAATTTTGAGATTAAAACTAATTTTAATCAAAACCCTACGTTTTACTCTAATCCGATAAATTTGCACTAATCTTTATGTGTTAGTCTACCCAAAACCCGAGTATTAAACCCACCATAAGTAGAAATAACTTGCCTCAAGATGCTAGGTGAAACTCTTCTCTCAAGAGCCCCAAAATCGCCCTACTTATGAGTGGAAATGAGCTAAAAATGGCTAACATCCGCAATAAATGAAGGTCACTGCTTCAGTGATTGCCGCATATGTGGTCCTTGGCCGCACCTGCGCCTGCCGCATCTGCAGAAAAGTGTCCGCTTCTGCCAAAATTCTACTGGTTTGCTGAGCCTCTTCTGCGGAAGGTTAGCCGCTTCTCCAGCATTTGGATTGGCCTACCTTGGCCGCTTTTGCGAGGGATCAACCGCTTCTGTGGTCTCACACCTGCGGTTAACCAACCGCAGGTGAGGTTACGACAGATAACTGGAGCTTCTGCTCCTTTCCAAATTTTCCAACTTCACTTGAGCCTCATCTGATTGACGCTCGAGGCCCCCCGGTCCCACCCCAATATACCAACAAGTTTGAAATCATAAAATGGACTCGCTCGAACCCTCGGAACGCCCGAAACAAAGTTAAACCTAAGAGTCACCCCCTAAAACCAATTGAATCAAACTTATGAACTTCAAGTTCTTTAATTTACTTCCAATGAGACAAAACACACTTACACTACTCGGATTGACACCAAATTTTACGTGTAACTGTTAAATGGCAATACGGAACTATTTTTGGTCTAGGAACTCTATTTGGATCTCGATAACACAAAACCCTCTCCAAACAAAATATTTAAGAACTTCAAAATCCTTAAGGAATCAACTTTCACGATTAGGCACAAAAACACTCTGAAGTCATCCAAAACCTCATTCGGACATATGCCCAAGTTCGAAATCATCATACGAACCTGTTGGTTTATTAAAATTCGGATTCCGAGGTCGTTTACTCAAAACGTTGACCGAAGTCAAACTTGATTTTCTAAGCCTACTTTAAGGAACCAAGTGTTCCGATTTCAACCCAAACTGTTCCAAATCCCGAACCAACTATTAAGTAAGTACCAGAAGTCTTATCTAGAGGAACGGGGTTCTAAAAAGCAAAACAATCAGTCGGGTCGTTACACAATTACAAAAGATGACTAATCCTGCAATTTGTATTGCTAGTTTTGCTAATTTTTGCATTAAAAACCTTTTCCGAACACCCCAATATTTACCCGATCCCCCTAGACCCCTTCAAATCATCCCAGCGGGTTCAAATACCTACTATTGACTTATCCAAGGACTCGAAACATAGAGCAAAATGCTATAAATCAAATTGACAAATCAAATCAACTTAAGAATAGTTAAAGTTCCAATTTCCTTGCTATAATGCCGAAATACAATCGAGCCCCTCATGTTCTAATCCGAACATACGTACAAGTACAAAAATGATCACTCAAATTTATTAGAAGCTTCAAATCATCAAAAATCGAAGGGTAAGGTATTTTAGCCTTTAAAACTTTCAAATAGCAAGATTGACCTCCAAATCCCCCTGAATCTTTTGGGACCTAAATCACCCAAACCTTTAAATTATAAAATATCAAAAAAATACTACAAAAGGTCTCAAATTAAGGACCAGTGTGCTACAATTCAAGATGACTGATTGGATTGTTTCAAGCATACTGGACAGCCTTAGTAGTGCCGAAACATCTAAATACAATTCACCAAACTCATCTGTTACATGAATACTACATATAATATAAATTGAAGAGAATAATCTTTTAAACTTATTACATTTTTAATATTTATAAATATCTTGAAAATAAGTTTAATAGCTCCATTAGTTTTTCTCGCAGCTTCTCTCCTGAATTGTAAAATATATTAAAAACATCTTTTCTAAAGTCCATCTACAGTTCTGAATGAAGCTTTTTAACCGATTGAAACAAATATCATTATTACTGTCTTTTTCTTTTTTAATAATTTGAAATATTATGTGCACGTGTAATAATATTACTAGTATTTCTCTTCTTTAGAAGTGAGAGTTTCGACATGTATGTTTCATGTTATTTTTAAATAGCTAGAGGGTATATTAGTAATTTTAACTCAATTCTTACAATATCATATAGTAAGTGTATAAAAATTTGGTTGCCATTAACATACATGGCTTTGGCTCCTGCCGTTGTGTTATATAGTTTTTTCCCTTCATTTTGCTTAAGTCTCTTCCACAATATTGATTTTCATCTCAATTATGTTGCTTCATCTCGCCCAATTCTCTACTTCTATCATTTTTTTTCTTCCATTATAGTGTGAGTTCTTGATTTCACTAAGTACTCTTTTCTATTGCCGATTTGTGGCCAATGTTTTGGTACAACTCCAAGCCTTTTTCATCACTCCATCTGCCTCGCTTTCCACCAAAATATTGGAAGGTGGAACCCGAATAGGGAAGATTACTTTCTTCTTGTGTTGGTCTGGAATCTTGAATTCATAATTTTAAAACAAAAACACCCTGAATTTCATCAATTAAAACCGCAAAATCAAAATTTTCCAAATCTTCTTGAATATATGCAAAATCAGCCTTTAAGCTAGTTTAGTTCAAGAATTTAAGGTAAATTTTCATTCTTAATTGTTTTTATCGCATTCAGGGTGCTTGTACCCAACGTCTTGGTTAATTAATTTTTATCAAATTGCATAGATATTTTTTTGCTTTTGATTCTTTATTTTGTTTTCTAATATCTCTTCTTGATCAAAATAACCTTTTATTATTTTTCGTGCATCCGAGCAGCTATACTTGTTGGAGATTTGTGTTGTTCCAGTACTTCTAATCGACTAGTCATATTCATCATCTATTTCTGTCTTTCTCACAATGCTTTTAGGTACTCTTTGCTCTTTCCTTGCCCTTCCTATATAATTAAGATTATCTATATTTTGTTTGTTTGTGGTCGTGCTTCTGCTGAATTTTATGCTAAATTTGGGCTTAGGGTATAATCAACGCACAAAAATAAATGCATGACAACGTTTAGAAAGTATGTTAATTATTATCGACTAATTTAGTTGTGTTGCTTCTCTTCCTTTTGTCAACTATTTTTGCTGTGAAAGAATGAGGTATGCTGGACTAACCAATATCCCTACAAGTAGTAATATTTTGACAAAGCATATAGGTATTAATGTTTTGGCAAAGCAAGCAAAAAGGAGCTAACTAAAGCACCATAGCTGCACTAATTTTCATAAATATGCAAATAACATATATGTGAAGGAACGTTCCATAAATAAAAGCAATATGCCGTTGGACAACCACACAGCATTCGAGAGTGGATATTTTGGCATTCATATTCTTAAATAATTTCCAGCAATTGGTATACAATATTGTCTTAAGTCAATTGATAGTATTAATTTTTTATTATCTGTGAATTCATATCAAAATGAAGTTTGATTAAAAATAACGATTACCGTCTAGTTTTTTTATTATTTAGAAGCGAGAATTAAGTTCTGCTGGAGTTACTAATAAGCGAGAAAGTTGACTTTGAAAAAGAAAAGGGGCGCCCTAGCTGCAATCAAAAAACAGCGCTAACGAGCAAGAAAGGCCCCCTTACTATAGATAGGGCGTTAGCGCTTTACTAATAACATATATAGGGCTGACTTTTTTCAGCTTGATCGGAATCGATTCTATGATTGAATAGCAGAAGTGCTACTTAGTAGTAGAAACTCGGAGAGACAGACAGAGAGGGGACTCTTTCATACCTCTTTTGTTTTTTTTCTTTGTTTTTATTTTTTTATTCATTCACTGAGCCGGGGTCGATTGGAAATAGCCTCTCTGTCTTTTCGGATAAGGATAAGGCCTGTCTATATATTACCCTTCCAAGACTCCACTTTGTGGGACTATATTAGGTAATTGTTGTTGTAGTAGTTAAGCTGTACCAACGCGGTACTAACGGGGGCAAGTTCTAAATTTCGAAAAATTTGTATGCTTTATATTTGTCAACTATGCCTCTTCCTATTGGACCCTCACTATTCTAGAAGCTACTCACATTCTGACCATCTTCTTTGTTCAGTTCTCTGTGTCTATTGATTTTGATTGCATTGCTCTTTCTCTTCCTTTTGAGCCTTCACTATTTTCATCAGAGAACTTTTTGTTTCTTTTCTCAGTTCTCCAGCGGGTTCTTCTTCCTCCTCTTCTTTATTTTTTTGCTTCGTTTTTGGTGAATTTTCGATTTCCTCTATAATTAAAGCCATGTTTATGTTTCAATCTTCAATGTAAATTTTCAAGGTTTAGCGTTTTGTGATTTTGACTGAATCATAATTTGGGTCTCATGTGTTCTTTATGTCTTGATATGAATAGTGAGAGTTAAAATTTGGTCTTGATCCTTTTGTACCTTTTAATTGCTAATGGGATCTGTAGTCAAACGATTTCTTTTCAATATGCCTTAATTTCTCAATTTTTCAGTTTCATGTTACCATTGGTCGTGCATTATAGTTGTGGTAAATTTTTTTTTTTTGGTGGTAATTCTTGCTTCTTTTCTTAAATCCACCCTGTTGCTAATAGAATTTTTGTGACAATCTAGTAGTTCCTGTGGATATTTTAAAATTAATTTATGCGACCAACGTGTTTGACGAATTTTCCTAGCAAAAGGAAGACTTGTGTGTGCTAGGGTGATGAAGCTGAATTTGATTTCGCTCTGTTTACTGTGCCTGTGCTTCTTTTATTTTCCCTCAATGTTATACCTCTGTGTCGACAAGGGGTCACCACATAAGTGTTTCTAGAACTACTTTAATTTTTGTGGTTATTTTGTAATGGTATTTCATTTGCTTGCGCATGTGTAATTCTGCAGTAGCAACATTACTATTTCTCTAACTTTTGTTGACATGAAAAATTAGATGACTTATAGTTTTCAAATTGAGCAGATACTTTTCCCGGTGATATCTTTTTCATTTAAAAATTTTCAAGAAAAAAATTGATAAACATTTGTATGTTAGGGAGTCATGCTGTGAGGTGATCTATTTTCCTTGTGGCATCTTTCAACTTCCAGGTAATTTATTGAGTAAGAATTGGGGAAAGTTATCAAATTCTTTAATGTTGTTGCGAAATTGGCAGTGAAATTTAAGTTCAATCTTAAGGTAAGTTTTTCACTGTTATTCTTTTTGTTGTCTGTACTACATTTGAGAAAATATGGTCACAGCAAGCTGTGGAAGGTGAAAAAAAATTAAGTTGCAAATTTAGAATATTGAGCACGCCGGATCAGGCCAAAAAATTGACTTTAGCTTCCCCAATTTCCAAGCCCTTCAGGTACAATTCCACTTTCTTTATAGAACCTTAAAATATTGGGTCGCTTTTTCTTGACAAAATGGTTGTTATCATACTCATAACAATTGTTACTCTGGAATTGGGGAGGAGAATCATACAAGTATAGGCTTATGCTGCTTGAGATCAATTAGGTGATCTATATACTCATATAATATCATGTAATATGACTAAACTCTACTTTAGAGTTCCTGTAGTGTGTGGCTTTTCCCTCTGGATGTTGATTTCTTAATATGGCACTGTGTGATTGTTTGAGTATCATGAGGTTGAATGTAAACAGAATAGTTTATGTAGAACCATTTTAATTGCATTTGGTAGTTCCTGAAAGCTTTTAGCTCAACCACAATAATTTTGCAAGGTATTGCGCACATCTATCTGTTCTTTATAGAGTCAAGTGGAAAGGAGAACATGACCCTTTGTAGTCTAATTTTCTTTTGCCTTACAGGAACATGATGGGCTAATTGTTTGAACAACAATTATTTTTGCAAGTAAGATAGCTAGTAAGATATTAACCGGACACTATATCAGGTGAGTGTTTTAAGTATCTAGCACTATTTATTTCGGACTCTCATATCTGTGTGAACATCTTTTTGACAAATGCAGGGATTGTTTCAAAGAAAAAAACATATAACCTTGAGATCATCTTGGGTTATTTCTTTGTAATCTGAAGACATTAGGTTATTTCTCCTAGACATGAACCTATTTTTTACATGAAAAGTTTCTTTGTCACGATCAAGAACCTATTTTTCCTAGACATGATCATCTTGGGTTGTTTCTTTGTCAACTCTGTGTAGACCTATCATGATGGAAAGTTTCCATTGTTGGAACCTATGGATTCGATCACCTACAACAGATAATGATGATGATCTTTTGACGTACAATATCATTTATAATATAATTATTCAAAAAGCCTTTGCATGGATAGATCCCTTGGATGGGCCCAAATTCTGATGATGTGCCATGGTTCCTTATTCATATTTCATAGAAGGTTGACTCCAACTTCGTACAGTGATAGCAGTTGCTCCATTTTTACTGTTGAGGTATTTCACTTCTATTTGTTTTATTATCATCTTAATTTACCTTGTGCATAATTCGAATTGTGAAGGATCTTATAGATTTCTTCTGAATGTAAGTTGGTCTTCCATTAGTTTTTGATACACGAAGTTCACCAATAAATTATGAGATAAAATCTGAAGTAACCACTAGATTTAGTTGGCAAACACACAGTCCACTTTTAACTGTAGAACCTCAATCTGATTGAGTATAGCCCATATATACCTAGGTTTGTTTAAGAATACATGGGTATAACTTTTTAGTGCTTTCTATCATGTTCCTCGATTTTGCCAGAGATTTGAAGCTGCTTTCATTTGTTACCTTGTGTATTTCTCATTCATAACCGATTTTTTCTTTTTAGAGTTTTTGCCCCAAGATGCAATGAAGGCATATTAATTTGGTGTTTTTCTCTGTATGTTGTGGTAAAGTATCATTTATACTATTGATATGGACCTGAAATATTGTGTGTTCTTATATTAAATTTGATAACCACTGTGTGCATCAATTAAAATCTGCTAATTCTCATGACTTGCTTCTAAATCCTCCTTTTAATTCAAACACAATATTTTTAGGTTAACTATGTTCTTGAGGCCCTGGTTGTACTACATCCCCATTGTCTCTTATCGTTTCATATTAGCTAATTTTATTGGATGGTGATAAAGTTTGACAGATATGTTATACGTGAAATATTAAATAGACCAGAGTTATCGTCCCAGCATATAAATTGGAGACATGGCATATTGGATTCTGCAAGAAATGTCGTCGAGAAGAGCAGCTAAATGAATCTATATCTTAGTCACATTGTAGTATTTAATTTTAATAGAAGGGATACGCAAAACAGGGCCACTTGGAAAGGTTGTACTCTTATTTGAGATGTTTGAGGTGTAGATTTATAAAATACTGGAATTCCAATACAGCAACATAGAGATATTATGCAAGATGTAAGGGTTTGGAGTTCTCCCAAACAATGTTGTATGTATATGATCTTGTGAAGTATCGCTGCTCTTATTAGCCTAAGAGGCTCCTTGGCCATTCAACATTTCTAATCAAATTTCATTTCAAATTCCTTTAAACAATTTCAGAAAATAATTTTATTTAAAAATTTATTTCTCGGGCATGGGATCTCGGAATTCGATTCCGGCATACGTCCAAGTCTCATACTTTTCTACGAACCTTCCGGAACCGTTAAATCTCGGGTCTGGATCCGTTTACCCAAAATATTGACCAAAGTCGAAATAATTTATTTTATAATTAAAATTTATTATTTTTAACAAATTTTCTCATTTAAGCTTTCTGGTCACGCGCTCGGACTGTGCACGCAGATCGAATTGGTGCAAAAAAAGATTTTTAAAGTCTCGGAACGTAGAATTTTATTTTTAAAAATGTTCCCTAGTTTACGAACTGGAGATCTCTGGTAAGTATGAAGGAATATCTCCACCCCACCAAATCTTAAGTGATGTGTATCATTTTATCCCAATTGGAAAATGTTCGGAGCATTAATTTGTGTTATGTCTCTTATAAGTGTTTACCTCGAAAATATGAGTAATAATTAAATTTAATTTGTGATTTTAAAAATACGTGATTTAGTTCTATTCCAATTGACAATCAAGAAGTATGAAATAGAAA
This sequence comes from Nicotiana benthamiana, assembly GCA_034376525.1. Lineage (NCBI taxonomy): Eukaryota > Viridiplantae > Streptophyta > Magnoliopsida > Solanales > Solanaceae > Nicotiana > Nicotiana benthamiana. The sequence goes on from CM067325.1 coordinate 65,428,389, forward strand.
TAAAAGAAAAAAATGAATCAAACTAATATTACTCAGCTACAGTGACATCGAGCTCGCGGACCCCCAGGTAAGCTTGTTATAATAAGAACAATAATAAAACCAAAGTAAAAACAATATTGAGCTAAAGTACTATGCTGACGAAAAACATGCGAAAAAGGTATAGTATATTCTTTTATGATCAGATGATGTCACAAATGATCGTCGTCCTCTTTATATAATAGGGAACCAAATAAGGAATATTTTCATTTACAGTAGTGAATATTCTTACTACAGTTGTCTAACCGCCTAGTACGGAATCGTACAATCTTATTCTGGTATTCGCACCATGACCTTGGGAAAGTGGTAGGAATCGAGCTTGCTTTCATACAAATCTATAACAATACTATTTTGGAATCAAGCATACTCAGGCACGGTATTCCTCTTACTGTTATCTCCGGACATTGAGCTCTGTCTTCAAGCATGATTTTGGTCACTTAGTCTCGAATCTCGACGGCACCCGAACTCGGGCCCATGACGAACCCTCAAGCCTATAAATCGGAGGGATACAATTTTGACCGTGTCCAATAAGTTTTATGCAATTATCTACTTAACAAAGAAAAACCATACAACAATTAATATTTTTAATGAGTGGGAATACCACTCTGTTTTGTAGTATGAAACTAGTAAGGATCAGCCCGTGCTGTAGCATGGGCACATCCCATCATTGAAGATTTTGAAACGGCTATAATTCCTTTTATGGTGGTCTGGAGCAACTATTTGGTGATATTAATATACGAAAAAGTCATAACTATGATCGATTGAGTTATGAGGATTTGAATAGCGTTTGATGGTATTGGATGGGGTCCGTATTTTGGTTCCGGTTTCCGGTACATGTCTTATATATAAACTAAGATGATCCTGTGAAATTTGGTGAAAAACGGATGTCATGTAACATGATTCGGACCTAATTTGAAAAAGTTGAGGTTTAAGAAGATTTTAAATATCTAATTGATTTTGAGGTTTAATTCGTTGTTATGATGTTATTTTAGCAATTTGATCTCACAGATAAGTTCATATGATGTTATTGAGTTAGTGCATATGTTTGGTTAGGAGCTCCGAGAACTCGGGTGTGTTTCAGATGTGTTTTAGAAGGTTTTAAACTTAGAAAAAATTGTAGGTGTTGTTGTTCAATGCCCGAGGATTTTACCTTCGCGGTCGCGTGGTTCCTCTCGCGAATGTGTACGGCAAATATCCCAGCTACCCAATTTATTCTTTGCGAACACGAAGCTTGAGAGGCGATCGTGAAGCTATAGGGGGAGACCCTTCGCGAACGCGCCCTTGCACTCACGAACGCGTAAGGTTCTGGGGAGGGGTCACCAATTTGTTCATCAAGAACGTGATCCATTGCAAGCGAACGCGAGGATCGAGGAGTTTCTTCTCCGCGAACACGAGCCATCTTCCGCGAACGCAAAGGCCTAGCAAGTCTAACCCATCGCGAACGCGATGGGCCTGTCGCGAATATGATGAGTACTTTTGCGCAGTTATTTTAAAAGACCCAAAACAATAGCCATTACGGGAATTTCATTATTTTTTTACAAACTTCATCTTCTCGACTCTTCTTGGCCGATTTTTGAAGAGGAACTTACCCATAGCTTCATAGGTATGTAATCCTAAGCTCGTTTACTTCCATTTTTATCAACACCCAATAGATTTTTAGGACTAAAATATGTGATTAAGGGTAGAACATTGGGGATTCGGGTATAGGGATTTTTATATATTTATGATTTAGACCCCGTTTTGGGGTCAAATTTTGGAACATAATATATATTCGGGCTCGTGGGTACATGATTGATCGTGTTTCGGACCGAACTTCGTATTTTGACCACGTAGGCCCCAGTCAATTTTTGACTTTTTGGGAAGAATGATTGAAAAGCTATGATTAAGCATGGAAATCGGATTGTTTGGCATTTATTAATTTTACTAAGTTGATTTGGAGACAAATTCGAAAGGAAAGGCGGTATTTTAGGATTGAGTGGGCCGTAGAAGTTCGAGGTAAGTGTTCGGTCTAACCTTAGGTTGAGGGATTAGGAGTTGTATCCTATTTTCTATTTGTTTCTTGTTGAGTACGACGTATAGGCATGGTGACGAGTATCTATATGTTGGATTCGAGCATGACCGTGAGTCTTAAATTGATATTTGTTATGTTCTTAAGTGATCCTACGAATGCTTAATTGGTGATTCTCGATATTGAGCAAAGATTGAGTTTGTTTTAGTGGAAATTATTGATGATTTAGTATTTCTGTTAACTAAAATGAGTAGGAGTTGAGTTAAGATAGGTGATAGCTATTTCTCCCTTGCCGGGACATATATACTTTTACTGTTGAATTCCTTTGCCGGATAGTGTAGTTTATTAGTGATCCCTTGCGGGGACTTGTGGTACGGTTGAGTTTAAGGTATATAAATATATTTGATCGAGTTGCACGCCACAACAATGTTACATATATTGGATCGGGTTGCAAGCTGCAACAATATTATATATATTGGATCGGGTTGCACGCCGCAATAATGTTATATATATTGGACCGGGTTGCACACAATAATAATGTTATATGTATTGGATTGGGTAGCATACCAAAACAGTGTTATTATTACTGATTGTAGATTTCGAGTTGTTTCTCTTATATTTCTCTTATTTTTTGTTGGATTTGATGTGTTCCCCGAAGCATGCACGCCTTCCCATTTAAACTGCTTATTACTGTTTATTTTTCGCCGTATATTATATTACTGCACAAGTTTATCTGGAGTCTGGTCCTAGCCTCGTCACTACCTCGTCAGGGTTAGGCCAGGCACTTACCAGTATATGGGGTCGGTTTTGCTGATACTACACTCTAGACTATGCACACATACCGGAGCAACACTGGAACAGTAGCACTTGGGGAGCCAACCTGCAGTCCATAGAGATCCCGAGGTAGTTCTGCAGGCTCGATGCCTCTTCTATCTACTTATATGTTCTGTTATGTGGTATTCATAGACAATACGTGAATATTGTGACACCGGTTTCTGGGTTGCGACTGCTGGTATTTTCATACTGATTTTGTTATTATATAATTTTATGTCTTCCGCTTAATTTTATCTTCCGCTATTAGTTAAATGTTGATCATCTGCTAACACAAGTTTTTAAAAAAGGGTTAAAATAAAAGAGTTAAAAATTTCTAAATTATTGGCTTGCCTAGCTTCTATGAGTAGGCGCCATCACGACTCCTGAGGGTGGAAAGATCGGGTCGTGACAAGTTGGTATTAGAGCTCTAGGTTACATAGGTCTCACAATTCTCGGGCAAGCTTAGTAGAGTCTAAGGGATCGGTAATGAGACGTCTGTATATATCCTCTAGAGGCTACAGAGTTAGGAAAACTTCACATTTGTTCTTTCTTGTCCTGCGGTTCTGTTTCTCAATGCTAATTAAATTTTTACTTTGTTCTTTCGCAGATGGTGAGAATACAAACTTTCTTATCAATCGCTCAATGGCCTAAGCCCCCGGCAGCAGCTCCTACGATGGGCAGAGCCCGAGGCCGAGGTAGGGGTAGAGCTCAGCCTCAAGCAGCAGTAGCACTAGTAGAGCCTCAGATTGATTTTAATGAGGAAGTTCCGTCCCCAGCAGCTCTGGTGGACCCAGCTCAGGTCCCAGAGGGGTTTATTGTTACCTAGTTCTTCAGGATGCTCTGGTTCGTCTAGTGGGCCTCATAGAGAGCGTCACCCGAGCAGGCTTGCTTCCTGTAGCACCAGCCGCCTCTCAAGCTGGAGGATGAGCCTAGACTCCTGCTACTCGCACTCAAGAGCAGGTATCTCCCTACTTTCAGACTCCTGTGGCCTAGCAAGTTGGAGCAGTTCAGCTAGGTATGGTAGCACAGATCAACGATGATGCAACTATGTCTGCCAATGCTTTGTAGATATTGGACAGGTATACCAAGCTATTCACTACTACTTTCAACAGTGCATCTACAAAGGATCCCCAGGATTATCTAGACAGCTGTTACGAGGTTCTTAGGAACATGGGGATAGTTGAGACCAACGGGGTCGATTTTGCCACATTTCGCTTGTCTGGATTTGCCAAGACTTGGTGGAGAGATTATTGCTTAGCTAGACCAGTCGGATCGCCAGCCTTGACTTGGGACCAGTTTGCACAACTATTTATGGAGAAGTTTCTCCCCATTACTTAGAGAGAGGCCTATCAGAGGCAGTTTGAGCATGTCCCGCAAGGTTCCATCACATTTACCCAATATGAGACCAGATTCATCGATTTTGCTCATCATGCTCTTGTGAAACTTCCAACTGAGAGAGAGAGAGAGGGTGAGGAGGTCTATTGACAGTATTATTCAGCCGATTCATTTTTGGATGGCTAGGGAGTTTGGGAGTGAGATTACTTTTCAGGAGGCGGCCAATGTGGCCCGTAGAATGGAGATAGTTATGTCATAAGGAGGTGTTCATGGGTCGGATAAGAGGCACCGTCATTCAAGTAGATTCACTGGTGCTTTGCCTAGAGGTAGAGATTCATATGGTAGATGCCATCCTCCTAGGATCTTTCAGTCAACTCTTTAGGTTTCTCACGGTGCTTCATGTGGCCGTGGTTCTCACATGCAGTATTCTGATTAGCAGCCCTACAATGTACCACCAGCTGCTACAGTGCACCGCCACTCTATAGTTTTCGGGATGGTCATTCAGGTTGCAAGGGTCAATCTTAGTTTTCCTAGGTGCAGCACTCGGGTGGGTGCTTGAGTGTGGTGAGTATCGTCATCTCATGAGGGATTGTCCCAGGTTGGTGGGTATTCAGTTGCAGCACCAGGGTTCCCGTGCTATGGCTTAGGCACTAGGTGTTCTACAGCCCACCCAACCAGCTAGGGATGGGGGTAGAGGTGCAAGAGGTTGAGGTAGAGGTGCTAGAGGTGGAGCTTAGACTGCAAGAGGTGGAGGCTAGCCAGCTGCAGGCCGTCCCAGAGATATAGTCCAGGGTGGTGGGGCCTAGCCCCGATGTTATGTTCTTCCAGTCAGGCCCGAATTTGATGCTTCAAATGCAGTTATCACATGTAGTGTTCTGGTTTTTTATAGAGATGCTTTAGTGTTATTTGTTCCAAGGTCTACGTACTCATATGTGTCATCTTATTTTGCACCGTATCTGGTCATGCGTAGTGATTCATGGAGTGTTCTGTTTATGTGTTTACAACGGTGGGTGATTCTATCGTGGTAGATCGAGTCCATCGCTTTTGGGTAGTTGTGATTGAGGGTCTTGAGACTCGAGTAGATTTGTTGCTTCTAGACATCGTTGATTTCGATGTTATATTGGGGATGGTCTGGTTATCATCTTACCACGCTATCTTGGGCTGTCATGCCAAGACTGTGACCTTAGCTTTATTGGGTATGCGTCATTTAGAGTGGAGAGGGACTCTTGGTCTACCCAGAGTGTTATCTCTTATGTGAAGGCTCGGTACATGGTCAAGAAGGGTTATTTGGCCTACTTGGCATATGTTCATTATTCCAGTGCTGAGCTTCCTTGCATTGATTTTGTGCTCGTTGTTCGTGAGTTTCCTGAGGTTTTCCCTTCAAACCTACCGGGTTTGCTATCCGACACGGATATTGACTTTTACCTTGAATTGGCTTCAGACACTCAGTCAATTTCTATCCGACCATATCGTATGTCCCCGCCTGACTTGAAAGAGTTGGAGGAGCAGTTGCAAGATTTGCTTGAGAAGGGTTTCATTACCATGGGGTGCGGTAGTGTTGTTTGTTAAGAAGAAGGATGGGTCGATGAGAATGTGTAATGATTACTAGCAGTTGAACAAGGTCACAATCAAGAACAACTATCCATTGCCGAGGATTGATGATTTTTCTTATTAGCTTTAGGGTGCCAAGGTATTTTCAAAGATAGATTTGAGATCTGACTACCATCAGTTGAGGATTAGGGCATCTAATGTTCCTAAGATAGCTTTCCGCAGTCACTACGGGCATTATGAGTTCTTGGTTATGTCGTTTGGGTTTACCAATGCCCCAGCAACTTTCATAGATTTGATGAACAGAGTGTCAGGCCATATTTGGAGTTTTGTGATTGTTTTCATTGATGATATTTTGATATATTTCCGAAGTCGGGAGGAGCACGAGTAGCATCTCAGAGTGGTTTTTCAGACTCTGAGGGATTGTTAGTTATATGCTAAGTTTTGGAAGTGTGAATTTTGGTTGAGTTCAATTGTATTCTTGGGTCATGTTGTATCAGCAGAGGGTATTCAGGTTGATCCGAAGAAGATTGCGGCAGTGAAGAACTGGCCTAGACCAGCATCAGCTACAGAGATTCAGAGTTTCTTGGGATTGGCAGGCTACTAACGGTTGTTCGTAGATGGGTTCTCATCTATCGGAGTCCCGATGACCAAATTGACCCAGAAAGGGTGCCCAATTCAGATGGTCGGACGAGTGTGAGGAGAGCTTTCATAAGCTTAAGACAGCTTTTACTATGGTACATGTGTTGGTTTTTCCCAAAGGATCAGGGCCTTATGTAGTTATTATGATGCAACAATGTTTTAGGTAAACGGACCTGGACCGGTAATTTGATAATTTCGGAAGGTCCGCAGGAAAATATGAAACTTGATCGTATGCTCGGAATCAAATTCCGATCTCCCAAGCCCGAGAAATAAATTATTAAAGAAAATTATTTTCTAAAATTGTTTAAAGGAATTTGAAATAAAATTTAGTTAGAAAATGATGGTACCGGGCCCGTGTTTTAGTTCTGGCATCCGGTACATGTCTTATATACGATTAAAGACAATACTGTAAAATTTGGTGAAAAATAGATGTCATTTGACGTGATTCGGACCTAATTTGCAAAAGTTGAGGTTTAAGAAGTTTTGAAATATTTCATTAATTTTGAGGTTTAATTCATTTATTTGATTTTATTTTAGCGATTTGATCGCAGAAATAAGTTCATATGATGCCATTGAGTTAGTGTGTATATTTATTTAGGAGCCCTGAGGGCTCGGGTGTGTTTTGAATGTGTTTTGGAAGGTTTTGGACTTAGGAAAAGTTGCAGGTTTTTGCAGTTCAGTGCCTAGAGAATTTACCCTTAAAGTTCGTGTGGTTCCTCTCGCAAACGTGTAAGGCAAATATCCCAGGTTCCAAATTTCTTCTTCGCGAATGTGAAGCTTGAGACGCGAATGCAAATATGATGGGGGAGACCCTTTCGCGAACGCGTAAGGTTCTGGGGAGGGGTCACCAATTTGTTCATCGCGAACAAGATCCATTGCACGCGAACACGACGCTCGAGAAGTTTTTTCTTCGTGAGCGTGAGCCGTCTTCTGCAGACGGGAAGGCCTAGCAGGCCTAACCCATCGCGAACGTGATGGGCCTATCGCTAACGCGATGAGTGTTTTTGCCCAGTTATTTTAAAAAACCCAAAACAATAGCAATTACGGGAATTTCATAATTTTTCACAAACTTCATCTTATCCACACTTCTTGGGCGATTTTTGAAGATAAACTTCACCATAGCTTCGTAGGTATGTAATCCTAAATTCATTTTCTTCCATCATTATCAACACATACTAGATTTCTAGGCCTAAAATATGTGACTAAGGGTAGAAAATTAGGAATTTGGATAAAGTTAGGGCTTTTTATCTATTTATGATTTAGACCTTATTTTGGAGTCAAATTTTTGAATAAATTATATATTCGGGCTCGTGGGATCGTGGGTAATCGGGTTTTGGTCCGAACCTCATATTTTGATCAAGCGGACCCGAGTCAATTTTTGACTTTTTGGGACGAATGGTTGGAAAGCTATGATTAAGCATAGGAATTGGATTGTTTAACATTTATTAATGTTATTAGTCGATTATGTACAGATACAATTGATTTTGAGTCGAATTCGAATAAAAATGCGGTATTTGAAGATTGAATGGGCCGAGGAAGTTTGAGGTAAGTGTTCGGTCAGGAGTTATGTAATATTTGTTATTTGCTCCTTGTTGAGTACGACGTATATACATGACGAGGAGTATCTATACATTGGAGTCGAGCATGAATGTGAATCTTAAATTGATATTTGCTAAGTTCTTAAATGATCCAACGGAGGCTTAATTGGTGATTCTCGATATTGAGCAAGGATTGAGTTTGTTTTAGTGGACATTACTGATGATTTAATATTGGTGTTAACTGAGATGAGTAGGAGTTGAGTTAAGACTGGTGATAGCTGATTCTTCCTTGCCGGGACGTATATACTTTCACTGTTGAATTCCATGCCAGGATAGTGTAGTTTACTGTTGATCCCTTGCGGGGACTCATGGTATAGTTGAGTTTAAGGTATATAAATAAATTGGATCGGGTTGCACGCTGCAACAATGTTATATATGCCGGATCGGGTTGCACGCCGCAACAATGTTATATATATTGGATCAGGTTGCACGACACGACAATGTATATATTGGATCGAGTTGCACGCTGCAACAATTTTATATATCCCGGCGTATATTATTTTATTACACAGGTTTATGTGAAGTCTGGTCCTAGCCTTATCACTACCTCGACGGGGTTAGACCAGGCACTTACCAGCACTTGAGGTCGGTTGTGCTGATGCTACATTCTGCACTATGTGCAGATACCGGAGCAGCACTGGAACAATAACCCTTGGGGAGCCAGCCTTCAGTCCATGGAGATCCCGAGGTAGTCCTGCAGGTGTCCGCAGGCCTGGAGTCTCTTCTATCTGCTTATATGTTCTATTTCATTTTTATATTCGAGACAGATTGTATTTCTTTTCTTCAGACATATGTATGTAGTATTCATAGACATCCAGTAAATATTGTGACGCCGATTTCAGGGTAGAGACGTATGTTGGTATTTTCGTACTTATTTTAGTATTATATTAGCTTAAGTCTTCCGCTTAATTTCATCTTCCGCTATTAGTTAAATTTTGATGATCTGCTAACACAAGTTGTTAAAAAGGATTAAAATAAAAGGGCTAAAACTTTCTAAATTTGTAATTTGCCTAGCTTCTAAGAGTAGGCGTCATCACGACTCTCGAGGACGGAAAATCAGGACGGTGACAATGACACTGTGCACTGCTCAAATTTGAAGTAATCAGGGCTAAAATATATGTACTGAACGTCCAATGATAACCAAAAACAAACACGCATTCTGCGATATTGTCCAAGGATAAGTAGCTTCAAATTTATTCGCCATTACAAATGACAATATTTTTTCCTACTTCCTTGCTTGGTTCCCTTCTTTGCTAGCTTATCTGCTATTCTAACTTTTGTTGCTTCACAGCCTTTTTTTTGGGTATCCAAAATTTGAACACCAACAACCTGCAGTCCTGAAACAATGTTGTCGAATTGGTCGTTGATCTTTTGAAACTTAATACAATTATTTTCAGTTCTACCGTTAGGTAGATGAGGAAATGAGTATTTTCTAGCTGAGTCGGTAAGACTAGAAAAAATAATATTAAAAATTAAGAATTCGTTAGTCTGCCTTTTGTTCTCTTATTTGAATTGACATTCATATTCACCTTACTCCTAACTTAGGGTAAAAGTAGAATCAAAAGGTAGAGGCGAATTCATAATTTGAAGCTTATGGGTTTAAAATTTTTGCTTTTTAAAATTATTGAATTTTTAATTTTTAATTTGTGTATGTTAAGTAAATTTTGTAAGACAAATACAAATTGAACTAAATTAAAATTACTGAATTCAATAAAACTCATATCTTAAACTGTGGTGAAAAGATTCCTCAGTCAATAAGTTATTTAAACTTCTCAACTGCCAAAAAAAACTTGAAAGCTCACATCTTAACCATATAGAGAGGTGTTTTTATTATTTTCACTCTTCGCCCCAACCTGTTTAGGTATAGATACCTACCTGACCTAATCACGTGTTACTGCCTCACGCCTTTTCTGTTTTTTTTGTGGTAATTTTATTTGTTGAATTTAAGTAAGATACATCGTTATTATAATTTTTTTAGTTCTGTCAGATAATTCAAATGGTATAACTGTAAGCCCTTTTAAAGTGTGAATTTTGCAATTTTAAAAATAAGATAGATTATCTGCAACTATTTAAACTTTTACTTTTTCTAAATCTTACTTAAATAGTTAAATAGGGGTTTCAGGGTAGCGGCAATCAATTCTTTGGATGTCTTTTTTATACGCTTAGAAAGTGGTTCACTTTCCTAAATTAGAACATGAGACCACTTAAACTAATAGCTAGTGTTTTAAAAAAGAACAGCGCCAGCAGGGACGTTTCACCTTAAGACGTATACTCATAAATATTATATAAAAAAACTATATTATAAAATATATTCATAGTTTGCATATTATTCTTTATGCTAATAGTATTTCTGTAAAATATAAATAATACATTAAATAAAAAATTATTGTAGCTATAGACTTTCTTATTTAGGCGCGTTAAAATTGTGGATTAAATATTCTTCTAGATCTTCCACAACGAAAATCACGCACATTAATCTTCTTCGTAAGTTTCGTTTCAATTTTAAATCGTCTCTGCTTTTTCTATACACTGTTTTCAAACTTTTTTCTGATTTCACAAAATAAATTTTCTACAATTCTTCTACATCAAACACAATTATGTCGAAATTTCAGTAATATAAAATTTAAAAAAAAGAGATCAGCAATTCCACCATTGACAGCCATTAAAAATCTTTGAAGCTTTGAATTTAGATTTGGATTTTCAAAAATGATTATTTGTTTGGATTGGGTGTTACTGCAAATAATTGGGAATATGGTTTAGAGTTTATATCTGAATTCTGAGGGATTTTAGTAAAGATTAGACTTGGTTTTGGCTGAATTTCAGAACTCGAATAGAAGAAGAAGACATGACATACATTATATTGCAAAAATTATAGAAAATTTGTGGATAAATTGTTTTATGTTATTTATTTATTTTTCTTTTATTCATTTAACTATTGTATATAAGTTCAACAACATTGTATAAAAATTATATTTAAGTGATATTATTGTAGTTGTATATAATTTTATAGAAATAATATACGAAAATTGTAGATAATTTATAGATAATTTGTATAATACATAATTACTTGTATGAAAATTATTTTTACTATGTATAAATCAGATACAAAATATACAAAGGACATATTGTATAAATTTTGTATGTAAGTTTTATATTATTGTAGTTGTATTTCACTCGGCGGAAATTATCACGACCTAGATTGTCCACCCTCGGGAGTCGTGATGGCGCATACTAATACGAGCTAAGCAAGCCAATTAGTAGCATAGTTTAACTTTTTACCCATTTATATTCATTAAGAATAGAAAAGTAATAACATTTAAACAATGGAATTAACATAAGTGGAATAAAACAAAAATATTAAGGTAGCTGAACATGAATTCAGTATAACTATTTAAGTGTGGACTACCCAGAACTGGTGTCATAGTTTCACAGACGATCTAAGAATACTACATATAAAGATCCGAAAGAAATAGATACAACACTATCTCTGGAAATGCATGAAAGAAACAAGAATAGTCGATAGAAGGAGACACCAAGGCCTGCGGACACCTGCAGGACTATCTCGGGTCGTCTGATGAACAAGAATCAGCAATCCCACTGCGGTTCGAAGTCCACAACATTGGGGTATGCACAAAAGAGTGCAGAGTATAGTATCAGCACAATCGACCCCATGTACTGGTAAATGCCCAGCCTAACCTCGATGAAGTAGTGGCGAGGCTAGGATTAGTCTACCAAATAAACTTGTGTAGTTATATAATATATAGCAGACAGAAAAGCATGAATAAGAAAGTAAAGAAGGAGGGGAAACAAATCTTCGAAGGAATAACAAGTAAAAATAGAATATCAATAGAATTATAAAGGAGTAAAAAAAATCCAACTACTAGCAAGGATAAGGAAAACAAAAGAAGATTTCACTTTTATTTTACAACTTGTTACAAGCGTGCAACCCGGTCCCAATTCAGATCTCCTTTGGCAGGTGTGCCACCCGCTCCCACTTCATGTATCTCGTGGGAGGCGTGCCACCCGCTCCTATTTCGAGTATCTTGTGGCAGACGTGCCACCTACTTCCATTTTATGTATCTTGTGGAAGGTGTGACACCCGCTCCATTTCAGTATATCTTGTGGTAGGTGTACCACCTGTGCCATTTTATTATATCTTGTGGTAGGCATACCACCCGCTCCCATTTTATTACATCTTGTGGTTGGCGTACCACCCGCTCCTATTTCATATATCTTGAGGTAGGCGTACCACCCGCTCCCATTTTATTACCCCAGGGTAGGGGTAAGGTCTGCGTACACACTACCCTCCCCAGACCCCACTAAGTGGGATTATACTGGGTTGTTGTTGTTGTGGTAGGCGTACAACCCGCTCCCAGTTACAAACCAACAATAATCACAAGGAATCCTGACAAGGGAACAAGACCAATATAGTAACTTCTCGGCAAGGGAACATTTATATTTCAACAACATCGGCAAGAGAAAAACAATATCAAACAAACATCCTGGAAAGGGAACAATGATGATAATAATATGTAAGGCACAATAAACCACAATTGAGTCATAACAAATTATAATACAAGACTCACGAGCATGCTTGACACTGATGAATATATACTCATCACCATGCCTATACATCGTACTCCACAATTAACACGTAGCAAATAGACACAATTTCTAATCCCTCAAACTAAGATTAGACCAAACACTTTCCTCGATTTGCCTTAAATACAATTCACGTTTCAATTATATCTTTGCCCTTGATTGCACTATCAATTTGCTCGTATCTAGTGACAAGTTACTTAATTACATCAATAAACGCTAAATTAATCAATTTAAATGCATGAAAATGAATTTTCCAAAGTTTTGCCCAAAAAGTCATAAATCCCCCTCGGACCCACATGGTCAAAACCCAAAGTTCGAACAAAAATCCAATTACCCATTTCTCCATGAACCCAAATATATAATTTATTTTGAAATCGGACCTCAAATTGAGGTTCAAATCGTACCGGGTGCCTGATACCAACATGTTCTAATCAAATTTCATTTCCAAACCTTATAAATAATTTCAGAAAATAATTATCTTCAAATAATCATTTCTCGGGCTTGGGACCTCGGAATTCGATTCTGGGCAGCCACCCAAGTCTCATATTTTCTTACGGACCCAAATCATGAGTCTGGGTCCGTTTACCCAAAACGTTGACTGAAGGCAAATTAATTTATTTTATCGTCAAAACTTATTATTTTTCATAGATTTGCACATTTAGGCTTTCCGGCTACGTGCCCCGACTGTGCATGCAAATCGAGGTGATGCTAAGCATGATTTTTAAGGACTCAGAACGTAGAATTTTATTTTAAAATAAGTGATGACCTATTTGGCATCGCATTCTCCACCCATAAAAAAAATTTCGTCCTCGAATGGACAAAAGAAGGAAGTACATGAGTCGGAAAAAAGATGGAGATAATGACTTGGCAAATCAGACTCGGACTCCCAGGTCGATGCCTCAGGAGGCTGACCTCTCCACTGAACACGAATAGAAGGAAAACTTTTCGATCTCAAATGATGAATTTTTCGGTCTAGAATAGTTACCGGCTCCTCCCTCATAAGACAAGTCCTTGTCCAACTGGACAGTGCTGAAATCTAACACGTGGGATGAATTGCCGTGATATTTTTGAAGCATGGACACATGTAACACTGGATGCATGGCGGATAAGCTCGACGAAAATGTAAGTCTATAAGCCACCTCTCCCACTCGATCGAGAATCTCAAACGACCAATGAACCTAGGGCTAAGCTTGCCCTTCTTCACCAATCTCATTACGCCCTTCATAGGCGACACACAAAGCTATACTCGTTCACCAACCATGAATGCTAAATCACGAACCTTGCAGTTGGCATAAGCCTTTTGCCTAGACTGAGCTGTATGAAGTCTATCCTGAATGATCCTGACCTTGTCCAAGGCCTCCTAAATAAGATTTGCACCCAACAACTGAGACTCTCCCAGTTCAAACCATCCAACCGGAGACCGACACAACCTACCATATAAAACCTTATATGTAGCCATCTAGATACTCAACTAGTAGCTGTATGTTGTAGGAAAACTCTACTAAAGGAAAAACCTGATTCCACGAGCCTCCAAAGTCAATGACACAAGCTCGGAGCATATCCTTTAATATCTGAGTATCCCACTCGGACCGCCTATCCGTTTGAGGATGTAATGTTGTGCTCAACTCAACATGTGTGCCCAAATCTCGTTGAACTACCCTCCAGAAGCGGGAGGTAAGCTACGTACCTTGGTCCGAAATGATATACATGGGTACACTATAAAGGCGAACAATCTCCTATATATAGATCTTTGCTGCCCTCTTTGAAGATTAAGAGACTGCCACAAGAATAAAATGCGCTGACTTTGTCAGCCTATTAACGGTAACCCACACTGCATCGAAAGCCATAGTGATCCGCTTTCACTTCCACTCGAGAATTTCAATCCTATGAAACAATCCAGGCCTCTAATTCTCGTACTTAACCTCCTGACAATTCAAACATCGAGCCACAGACGCAACAATATCCTTCTTCATTCTCATCCACCAATAATTCTGCCGCAAATCCAGATACATCGTAGTGGCCCCCGGGTGAATAAAGTACCAGGAACTATTGGCCTCCTCTAAAATTAACTCTCGGAGTCCATCCATATTAGGCATATAAACTCGACATTGTAATCACAAAACAACATCATCACCCAAGGTAAGCTACTTGGCACCTCCGTCCTCCACCGTGTCTTTGAGGACACACAAATGGGGATCATCATACTACCAATCATGGATGTGCTCTAATAAAGAAGAATGAGCAACTGTGCAAGCTAACACATGGATGGGCTCAGAAATATCCAACCTCACGAACTGATTGGCCCAAGCCTGAATATCTAAAGCAAGAGGTCTTTTACTGACCAGAATATAATCAAGACACCCCATACTGGCTGACTTCCTACTCGAAGCATCGATCACCACATTGGCCTTCCCCGGATGATATGAAATGGTGATATCACAGAACTTCAACAACTTCAACGACCTTCTCCGCCTCAAATTCAACTCCTTTTGCTTGAACAACACTGCAAACTCTTATGATCCGTGAACACCTCACATACCACGCTATACAGACAATGCCTCAAATCTTCATGCGTGAACAATGACTACTGTGAGCACGTGATTTTTTCCATATATGAATTACACCCATAATTTCAAACAAAATAATTTCCTTTTCTTATTTTTAGTTATTTTAAATTTTTTTGGATGATTTTGTGGCATGTTTATTTGCTTGCATTCGTGTGCGCATTTTTCATTTCCTATAAAAATACAAAAATATATGCATTGCATTTAGAGTAATTTTACATATTTTAGGAATTAATTAGTAATTAGGGGTTTACAAAAGTACAAAAATCACAAAAAATAATTTACTTTTGCTTTTATTTAAATTTTTAGAATTGTTGCAGTCTTTCTTTTACATTTAATTATTTGTGATAACTGTCATTTAGAACTAATTAATTTAATTTGGTAGAATAATTTTATTAGGAGTTAATTTTTGATTTTTGGATTTAATTTGAAAAAAAGAGCAAAAAAGAGAGGGAAAAACAAAGAAAATAGCGAAATAGTTCTTTTGTATTGTTTTGCTTTTAATTTTAAAAATTTTCATAGGATTTAGTTTTGGAATAATAATTAGTTGAGATTTAGAATTTAAATAGGTCTTTATTTTTTTTATTTTTGCATTTTAACAAATCTAAAATATAATAATGAAAAAAAAAACAAAGGAAGAGATAAAATCTGAAAAAGGATATAAAAAAAACCAAGGAGGAAGATATATTTGGGTCAGTTTATAAATTTTCCCAGCCCAAACACTTCCCAAATCCCAGCCCATATCAATTCCCCTGACCCAGTCCGCCCCTGCCATTACCAAAACGACCTTGTTTCAAACACACCCCATCTAGACCGTTGATCCCAGGCGATCGAACAGTGCAGAATTGAGCCCCCTCGAGTATTTCACTGTCCTAATGCCCCCACCCCTCCAAATCTCTCAAACACCCTAACATTTCCAATGTAACGCCACCTCTATCCCTCCGTCTCTCCACCGTCCGCTGCTGGCGGCGTAGCTTCAAACCCACCCAAATTACACCACATCTTCCCTGTCATCTTCTCTTACCAAATCCCTACCTGGCTTCTCTCAAATCCCTACCAGGCTTCTTGAATATTCATTTGCATGGTAACCGTCTCCGCTGCTCACGGTTGCGTTACTTCCAAACCCTTCCATATTTACACCCCTACACCTTCCTGACCTCCTCTTTCTATTTCTGTGAATCCTTTGGCTCGAACACCACCCAATCGTCTCAAATCTTAAATGAAACGATGGTTGCTCCGCCGTCTATGGCGGTGCCGGCGCCCAAACGATCTCAAATCAACACCCAATGACCTTAGATTTCCCCTCATCCCAAATACACATCCTATTCCTTCCAAATAGCCCTAGCATTGGCAGAACATCATGCCGAAGAGTTGACCCAATCAATGCATGGAGGATTCAATACATTTTTGATTGAAAAAAAATCTAAGTGTTTTGTCTGGTATACTGTTGATTGCTTGTTCATTTTATTTTCTTCAAATTAATTCTAGTTTAGTTATATCACCTCTTCATGATATGCTCCTATTTTCCTTATTTTCTCGTTTGTTTCTTTGGTCTGACTGCGCAAATTGATAGTTCTGTTATGAGATTAATTAAAACCAGTAGCCTTTTTCTATGAATTTAGTCTTATTTTGTTCTTGGCTGTTTCCTAGGATTGTTTTAGTTTAATTTTGCTCTGATTTACTTGATCCTTCTTACTCCGATTGTTAGCATAATTTTGGCATTTGTTTCATCGATGTTGATTTCCTAGTAGTTTCTTATTTTGTTACTAGTTTGTCTCTTTAGTTCTTTTCTATGATTGCTTTTCTAAATAATTTTGTTCTGATTTGGTTGATCGTGCTTATTCTGATTGTTTGTTTAAATTTTAGCATTTGTTGCATTGATTTTTACCTCCTAGCAGTCTCTTATTCTGTTAATAGTTCGGATAATATTAGTTCTTATAATAATAGTCGAATAACGGTTTGTGGAGTTTGGGTATAATCAATTTAATTAAGGTAAAGGGGTTCAGCTGATATAGTTTGGGTAATTTCAGTTTAGTTCAGGGGTAGTACAGGAATTGTGAGTTAGGGAATCTCACATCAAACTGATTTGGAGGCCCCTAAAAAGATTGTAAGAGGGGTCCCAATGAGATATTTTAGATAACAATGCAATGACTTGGCTAACAAGTTAATAATTCAGGGACTAAGTGAATAAAATCTGAAAATAGGAAGAAGGACTAAGGAAGTAAAAACAAAATAAGAGGGTTGCCCTAAGCTTTTGCTATAATAAGGCACCCTAATGCCTTCATTAAAGAGGTTTCTCGCATATTGAAACCCCTGAAAAAACTTCCCAAGATTTCTAAACTCTGAAAATCATAAAAAAAATCCAAAAAATTCCCAGAAAATCCAGAAAGATGCCTAGAGTCTAAAATTTCCCAAAATTCTATGTCATTAGAGTGTTTTCTCCATAATTAGTTCCAAATCTCAACAATTAATTTGAATTGCTAACTTGATTCAGCTGGAAAGGACCTGGAATATTTGTGTTTGAGGTATTACGATTCCATAAGATTGGGTAGATTCAATTCTAAGTATATTTGGATTATGTTTGAGGCTTTTTTGTTGTTTGTTGGTGTTAGTTGCTTTAGACCATTGTCTTGGCTATTTGACAACTCCTCTATACAAATTTGGGACTCGAGCTTGGTTTATTTGCTGCATTTGCTGATAGATATGTTGCTGCTATTATTTCTTGATTGCCTACTCATAGGTGTTTCTCCTTGCTTTCATTATAGGTACATTTTTCTGAGCTCTCTCACTTTATGTCTCAAATGGAGGTCGTGTGACAATTATTCTTTGGGTTGTAATAGGTTTAGGTTTTATTTTGTAGTAATTGATTGTAAGTAACTTGGATTATACTGAAGTCTTTTTGAAAAACTGTAATAGATTAGTATTTTTAGATGTTTTCTTTAACTTATTTCCTTCATGTTAGCTTCAATGTCCCAAGTAGATGAAGAGATCATGAATTCCTGTAGCTAGCGTGGAGTATAGTGTCTGTTTTACTTCAGTAGCATGAAATTTGGGAGTCAAGTTTTTATGCCAGTTCATATATATGCTCAACCCAATTTTTAAAAAAATGAGTGATTAACATCCTTTCAAAAATCTGAAGTCACGCGTCTGAGTTCTAGGTTTTAATATGAATTTTAGTTGCTTCGTATTAATTCCTCGAATTTTACAAGTATTAGATGAAGTCGAATAATCAATAGCCTGCTTGAATGGAATAAACATGCATTTCTATCTCTAAAAGTTGTTGTAAGCAAAATTATGCAAGTGTAATATAATTTTGAGATCCCGTTTGGATTGGATCCGTTAAAGGATTAAGGATCAATAACCTGCCTTCGATAAGCTGTGCCTCAGCTTTACTAATGCACGACCCAAATTGGTTTTAATTTACTAAGGCTCATGATTGGATAGTTTTGTTAAGATGGACAAAGGTTCCTCCTCTTTGGGCTTATTTAGAAGCCCAATGGCTTGAACTTGAGGCCTGAGTTGTACAATGTTAATTAATTAGGTTTTATTGGAGACAAATTTAGTAGAGAATAATAGTTTGCCTTAGAATTGTTTTTTAAAATAATGAATTGGGGCGTGCTATGCGAAACCAAACAACAATTGCATGGCCCTTCGGTTTAATCTTAAATTTATACTTAGAACTCGAGACGAACCGTTTAGCGAATTTTCACGGCCTCTCGCAAAGTTAATAATGTGTAGGTGCTCTAAGCGCGTGTTTAATAATATTACTTTCCTAAATTTGGGTGCACATTTATGTGACCCAAATCCAAATCTCAATGAAATTGAAATGTGTCAAAAACTACGGCTGCATTTATGTGACGTGGTTCGAGACATATTTTTTCAACGGTGCAATTCTCTTTAATAAATATTAATAAAAGTGGTTAAAAGATTCAAATATACATAGGCTCATAATTCTATAAAATTAGATAATTTAAGCCAAATATAATAGTTGAGTGACCGTGCTAGAACCACGAAATTCGGGAATGCCTAACACATTCTCCTGGGTTAACAAAATTCCTTACCCGGATTCAGGGAATATTAAATAGAGTCATTCTTTCCTCGATTTGGTATTCTAAATGATGACTTTGGACACCATAAATCTCCCAAGTGGAAACTCTGAAATTCTCTTAAATAAGCGAATCATATTTCGATTGTCCTTTAATTGGAAAAACTTCCTTAACTACGTCCTTCGCCGATGTGTAGTGGCCAAAAGAAGGTGTGAAAGCTCTGGCGACTCTGCTGGGATCGAACCTAGAGTCTCTGGTTAAGGGTTCAAGAATTTGAGCTTAGAATAATTGTTGTATTTGGCTTTGTTTATTATCTGATTTTATATGTTGACTTAATGTGCAAAATGATGCTTTTACCGCTTTGATATTATTTGAACTGTACATATAAACTGCTACGAAACCTTTCTCTTCTTATCTCCGGGGATGTGTTCGCTGGTCGAGACTCCCTATTCTATTATTGTCATACCGTTAAATAAGAAAGAGGCTCGGACAAGTTACAAAGCCGGATGATCTTGCGGGTTCCCGGTACGTAGCCCCCTCCTCGACTCGAGTTTTCCACTCAGGTACACAGTCTAGAACAATTACCTAGGTTTCAAACATAGAATAACTTAACCTTATATCAAATCCCTAGTAGGAATGCTTATCTGCATCATGCGTTTGACTTAGGAGACTCAACACAGGGGTTGGGTCCGTCTAGGATAGGTGTACCCGTAATGATGGACCATCCTGATGTATCTTACTTGTGCATTTATTTATATTGGATTTGCATGCTGACTGGATTTTTACAGGTAAGGAAAGTTAACCCCCTTCTATAAAAGAACCAATGTCCAAATGTTGCCGAAGCTCTGCTGAATTTTCGAAAAAAAGAGGGAAAATGGAAACAAGAGGGAGTCTGTTTTATTCGCCCAAGAGAAAGAGGAAAAGCTTGTTTTCAAAACCAAATGGTTTTGTTTTTATGAAATGAAAAAGGGAAAGAAAAGTCTTGTATTAAAAAATAGTTTTGCTCGAACTACGTCGCTTTAATTCTCATCAGGTGCGAGATACGTAGACAACCCCCATAGGGTCCAACCTCCCTTTTGCAACAATAGCCTAAACAAAGAAAAACAAATGCCAAATTTTATTTGTTTTCCTAAATAAATCGGATGATGGTGTTATTTTCAAGAACAGCCAAATTTTATTGAAAGGAACGGTAGAACACTGATTTTGCACAAACGAACACCTTTGGGTTTTTTTATTTTGGCTAGTTAGATGACACAACCTTAAAATCTTTCTCCGGAACTTTAGAAAGGCTGTATCTGCAAATCTGGGCTCTGCATAAAAGAAAGGGGTCAATTTTTGATTTTGAAGTCAAATGGAATAAAGTCTAAAGTTGCTAATTCGCCTTAATAAATGTGCAGGATGAGCACAATAAAAAACAAACCTTTTTCATTTGAAAGTAGAATCCCTTTCGAGTTGCGGTTGTGGTGAAATGATCTAGGTGTAGAAGGGCAAGATGAGGTAAAGAAATATTTGGGGGCATTCCTGAACTATTGGAGATTGCACCTTGAGGTGACATCATAAGAGTGTTGGTCACGTGCTGGGATACGATGCACAATATGTTCCAGTTCTCAGATTTTGAACTTACCACGATCTTAGAAGAAATAGATAGGTACATTTGGGGTGTTGAGCTTACTTTGAGGCACAAGTATTTTGTTGCCCCAAGAATTATTGCAGCGCACAAATTCTTAGATACCCTGAAGATAAGCAGAGTGGTGGACGACTCAAACCTGGCAGCAGGGTTTCGCACCTATTCATTCATGTATACCAGATATGGTCACATAGGGGGGTTCAACAATTCAGAGAACAAAATCTGCTGCAAAAGAAACCGTGTCAAGTGGGAAGAACACAGAAGTTTCGCTTTTGTGGTAGATTTTCAAGGACTCCTAGTATTCCAAGGAAAGATGGGAACTTTGACATAAAAATAACATGAGTTGTCAGCACTCTATGCACCTAAGCCAAGTGAACACTCGCGCCTATGATAGTAGCTGAGATCTTTTGTGCTCTCACAGCTTGCAGGGACGGGAAATATTTCTTTGAAGGATGCAATCTGTTGTTGCAAATATGGATAACCGACCATTTGTGCCACCCGTTCCAATTCATGAGGCATGGGTCGGCGGAGAAAACATGCATAGAAGAATTTTACACAATGACTGAAGGGCTCAGTTTGCCCGAAGGAGTAACAGGATGGATATCTTAGTTTCAGTCCCTCACTGCCAGTCGAATAGAGTGGACGCTGGGATGGTTGTCTGTGGACGAGATCATAAACATGCCGGAAATGGAGCCTCACTTCATTATGATGGGTCTTAGGGGCATCCAGCCTTATGCCCCGCATCGGGTCTTGAGACAACTCGGAAGGTACCAGATAGTGCCAAAAGGCGAAGATCTTAGTATCCAGGTAGTCAAGATTGGACCTGATGGTCAGTACCACGAAGCAAAGGTCCGCAAAATTTGGAATGAATGCCAATACCTAACAACAAACACTTGCGTATGGGATCAGCTCAGAGGCAATGTTTTGCCAGGATACCTTGCTTGGACCGGAGAGAAATTGAGTTCGAGAGGCTAGCCAAAATACCCCATGTCCAGGAATTCGTCGAAGCATTGTAAGAGCAGTGCGACTGGTTGGCTAAAGAACACGAGTACATGGCTAGGATAAGCAAACTGGAGAAGCAGGTCATGAATTAGCAATTTGATAAAGATTTTCAAGCCGTCGTAGATGAAGGCGAAAAGAAGAAACTGGTCAAGTAAAATGAGGTCCTGCGGGCCCAAATTCAGAAATTAAAAGTAGCAGTGGAAAACCCCATCCGGAGTGCCAAGGATACAAAACTTATAGATGAATTGAGACAAAAGGTGAATGACTACAGTTTTGAATTGAACAAAGCATAAAAGGAACTAGTCAGGGCTCGAAACAATTGGCTGAAAAGGCAGTAGAAAGAGCAAGTCTGGTTAGGCAATTAAAAGAAAAGTTCGACGGTGAGGTGACAGGGTTAAAGAAAAGGGTCGTCGTCGTAGAAAATAAAATGCTCAAATCAGATGAAGTGCTCAAAATCTAAAGGGAACAGTGTTATGCAGCATTGGCACAATTAGTATTCGATTTGCATCGGCATTAATAGCATAATCAAGTAGCCGAACGAATTTTAGACGCCAAAACTGAGCAGATTGGGCGGTTATTGAAAGAGAAAGGTATCATACGAGAGAGAATCAAAGGGATCTCCCACTATGTCACAATGAAATGTAGTAGCTGTGAGGATATGCCTAGATCCATGTTCTTTGCCACCGCGATGCTTTTTGTTCGCCGTGTAATGGAAGATCTTCATCGCCTCCAAGGGGATTTAGTGAGTCGACCTACAACAAGGCCGAACGATGCCACGCGGGTCCCAAGAGCAATTGAAGCCAATGTATTCGTATTTTCTTGAGATTGTATTTTTCTTTGAAAGTCTATCAGTTTGACTTAGAGTGTATATTTTCTTTTGTGCATGGTTAGCTGTTGTTCGAGTATGTTGTTCGTCCTTTATACGAGTCTATCGGTTTTCGAGTCTTTATAACCAAGTGTGTTATTATGAAAATTGAAAATTCTAAATTGTTCTATGCTTTACTTTTTATTTTGCAAGAACTACGCTCGGTCTGATTCATGCAGGGTCAAGATACGTAGGCAATCTACATAGGATTCGACCATAACCGAATAAAGAAAAGGAAAAGAGAAAAGAAAGGAAGAGGAAATGCAAGGAAACAAACAAGAAAAGAAAAATAGGAGAGAGTAAGAAAATAAAGCAAAAGAGGGGGGCATTGCAAACATAGAAAATGAAAGTCGGGATGATGCAAGCAATCGATGCATGTAGTGACCAATTGTTATTTAGGTGCATTCACACCCAATATGTGGCCGCTTGCATGTTAAAAGCTAACTACTAAAAAGTTTTTGGTGTTTTGTTATTCCAGACTAGACAGGTGGTTAGTACTTGCGGCATTATGGAAAACCACTCGTACAGTACGCAGTCTATGAGCAAGCAAGTCATGGCCAATCAAGAAACCGGTGTCAGCATTATTGACCCCTCGAAAGAAGCAGTAGAATTGGACGTTAATGCCATGAAGGAGGAAATGTACAAACTAAAGCACCAAATGGCTGAGATGTACCAGGAATGGGCAAGAGGACAACCACCCCCAACCTATCATGCTAATCCAACCTTCATCCCGCCACTGGCCCAGGCTCCGCCGGTCCACCAGTGATCCACCTCTAAGTTTTCCTATCTAGTAATAGCACCAGGGTACGACATCTCAACCACTACCAGCTGCACTACCCAAAGTCGCTCCTCACCCCCTCCACCAATTGCTCCATATATGTAGCACCTCCTTCTCTCGCACTCCATAGATTGTCAAGTGAACCATTCCTCAAGATTACGACCACCAATACTATCCACCATAAGCTGCTTACAAAGCCCATGAGCCTTACTCTTATGCTCCCCGTCTCGAAATCTCGACGGGAGTTGAAAAGCCAATCAAAAATCCTGAGCAGCAGGAGGTGCTCAGAAAGGTTAGGATTTTAAAACAACCATTCAGGGAGATGCGGGGATTAGGTGGCTAGGTGAGCATGACGTTCAAGGACCTTTGTCTATTTCCAAATGTGCAGTTTCCTCCACATTTGAAGATGCCTAAATTTGACCTAGACGATGGACATGGCGATCCAGTCGCGCATCTAACAGGGTTTTGCAGCAAAATGAGAGGAGCAGGGAGAAAATACGAATTGCTAATGGCGTACTTTAGCAAGAGTTTTAGTGGGTCGCCACTGCGGTGGTACACTCGGCACGATCACAACCAGTGGTACACTTGGGATGACCTGGCACAAGCATTTTCTTGCCACTTTCAATATAATCTAGAAATTGTCCTGGATCGACTATCTCTCTAACAAAACTGGATAAGAGATACAACGAGAGCTTCAGGGAATACGATTTTTGGTGGTGAGAATAAGCAGCCAGAGTTGATCCTCTAATGAAGGAGAGTGAGATGGTTGACTATTTCATACAGGCTCTGGAACCTACCTATTTTGGGCATTTGGTGTCAGCAGTAGGTAAATCTTTCAACGAAGTAGTTAAGATAGGAAGTATGGTCAGGGAAGGCTCAAATCTGATAAGATCATGAGCTACTCTACAAGTAAGGCAACCACTCAGGCCATCCAGGGTGTGAGCTGGGGGAACATTTGGAAAGAAGAAGAATGAGGAAGTAGCAAAAGTGGAATGGGAACTTGGTTCAGGCCTCGAGCTCCATCTCATTACACCCAACGTCGTCCTCACCACCAAACATATCCACACCCTCCATAGCTCCCCACAACATTACTATCAACCATTAGAACCTCGCTTCTCAGTCCATCACGCACAAGTGTATACCCAACCTCCCGTCCATGCATAATTGCGCGTGCCAGCCGCACAAAATACCTATCCAACTTAACAAAATCATTACCTACCTCCAAGAGCTCACCAACAACCCCGCCTTCCGAGCAAATCCAGTCCTGAGAAATGAAAGGGTGCAGAAGAATAGGACTTTCACTCCATTAGGAGAATCTTACACTAGGTTATTCCATAGGCTGTGACAATTGGATATGTTGAGGCCAAACGAAGCAAAATTGCCAAATCCTTCCCCGAAGAATCTAGATTATTTTGTTAGTTGTGAATATTGCTCCGGTGCACTGGGGCATGATACCAATAAGTGTTGGCATTTGAAGAATGATATCCAGGAACTTATCGACTCCCACCGGATTGAAGTGCAGACTCCAAAGGCACCCATTATTAACCAAAACCCACTGCCGTCCCATCATGAGGCCAACATGATTGAGATCGTGGAGAAAGGGGGAGATTCCAAAAGGCCCTTATAGACAGTAATGATGATCAAATCTAGTGAAGTTAAGCCAACTGAGAATGTTAGTAGTGAGAAGTTAGTGATTGAGGTGAAAGGAAGAAGCAGCAAACCTGTCATAGTTCAAATGAGCCCATCATACACGGTTTCAACAAAACAGGAACAAGCAAAAGTGATAGTACACAGGGCAGTTAGAGAGTCTCTCGTGGTTGTTGATGGTGTTCGCATAGAGCCTGTTATTGCAAAACCAGTAATCCAGCGGTCAGTCGTCAATAACAAGAGTTCCTTGGAGATATGAACAAGCAATAGTGATGTACAGAAAGGAAGGAAGTTAGGGAATAAGTTTGTGAAGCCTGGGGTTTAACTCAGTCAGGGAGATACTTCGCCTTTGAGGAGTTGAGGAAAAGCAGGATCTCAAAGGATAACCCAGAATTAGTGAAGAAAGTTGTATTAGAAGAAGAGGCAGAAGAATTCTTGAAGAAAATGAAAATGCAGGACTACTCCACCATAGAGAAATTGAGGAAAACACTAGCTCAGATCTCCATATTGTCCTTATTACTCCATTCAGATGAACATCGCGGAGCATTAATGAAGGTTTTGAACAAAGCCTACGTCCCTGATAAGATAACAGTGAATCATTTGGAGAGGATTGCAAACAAGATATTCGAGGTAAATCGTGTCACTTTATCCAATGTCGAGCTTCCTTTAGAGGGCACTGAGCACAATCGAGCCCTTAATTTGACTATGAAATGTGAAGATGCTGTGGTCACCTGGGTCGTAATAGACAACAAGTCTAGTGCAAACATTTGTCCGCTCTCCACATCGATCAAGCTAAAGGTGGAGAATGAAAGGGTCCACAAGAATAACATTTGTGTTCGCGGTTTCGATGGCAGAGACAAAGACTTAGTATGGGATATAGTGCTAGAAGTGACAATAGGGCCTTTTGAGTTCACCATGGAATTTCAAGTGTTGGACATGGTAGTTTCTTATAACCTGTTGTTGGGCAGGCCCTGGATTCATGCAGCCAAGGCAGTGCCATCTATTTTACACTAGATGGTCAAATTTGAATGGGACATGCAAGAGATTGTGGTGCGCGGTGAAGATAATAAGTGTGTTTCAGGTGAGGCTATCGTACCTTTTATCGAATCTAAAGACAACATAGGGCCATAGGTCTACCAGGTATTTGACACGGTGTCAATTGAGAAGATCCCAGAGGGTGAGGTTGTCATGACTCCAAAGATAGCAGCCGCGTCAGTCATGGTGGCTTCAGATATTTTGAAGAATGGTTTCACGCCAGGAAAGAGGTTGAGTGCTTCTCTACAAGGCATTGTGCAACAAGTGTCACTCCCCGAAAACCAGTGTCCCTACAGCTGCAGACATAAGGCAAGCTAGGAAGCTAAGGTAGAGGGCCTGGGCTCTCCCAAAGCCCATCCCTAGGTTGTCCAAATTATTTATCAAGCACAGTACCAGCAACTGCTCCCTGCAAAGGATTCCCAGTCCACTGATCGACGCAGATGTGGATCTGGAAAAATGGATTAGAAAGGCTGTTCAATGAGGTGAATATGATTGAGGCAGGAGAAGGATCGAGCAGGGAAGACGTGCAGTTTGTAGAAGCATGCGCAAAAGTCAATAACTGGGAAGCCACTACTCTTCTCACCCGGAGGGAGTTGTGGTAGTCAGCTTTAATTTTCATTTCAATCTAGTTTGGATTAGCTTCAGAGTTGTTAATTCGGTTGTTATTTCCGTCTGTTTGGATGTGTAATCTGTGTTATCTTTTAATCCTAATGAAATGAAATTTCGTTTCCAGTAATGCTGATAGTTCCCATTTTTCTTTACTTCTCTTTCTTTTCTCTTTTTGTATACTCATTTTTATGTTGGTTCCAACAATCTAACATACATATGGACTCTTCGGCCCAGTCTTAAGAATCAGTCTAGTTTAGAAATAACAATTCATGAAATAAAGCATGAGGATGAGCCAGAATACGACGAAAAAAGTGAATGAGATGAAATTAGTAAAGAGTTGAGCCAATTTGAGGAGAAACCCAAACCGAATCTGATCAATACAGACGCGGTCAATTTAGTTAGAGCCTGGATAATGTTAGAGAAGTAAAAATAAGTGTCCATATGGAATTATAACTTAGGAAAGAAATAGTTGAAGTATCGCTTGAATACAAAGATTTCTTTGCATGGTCTTAAGATGATATGCCCAGATTGAGCACTGACTTGGTGGCTCACTAATTTCCCATCGACCCAGCCTGTCCTCCCATCAAAAAAAAGTTGAGAAATTTCAAAACTGATGTGAACGTAAAAATCAAAGAGGAAGTGACCAAGCAGCTTGAGGCAAAGGGTATTCGAGTCATGCGACATCCCACCTAGTTAGCTAATGTTGTGCCCGTGCCGAAGAAGGATGGTAAGACCTGGGTGTGCATCAATTATCGTGACCTCAACAAAGCAAGCCCAAAGGAAAACTTCCCCCTGCTGAACATTCACATACTGATCGACTTGTGTGAAGCATGAGGTCGGTTCGTTCGTGGATTGTTACGCAGGTTACAACCAGATCTTAATGGATGAAGAAGATACAGAGAAAACAACATTCACTATGCCGTGGGGACATATTGCTATAGGGTCATGCCTTTTTGTTTGAAGAACGCAAGGGCGACATACATGAGGGCAATGACAACCATTTTTCACGATGATACATAAAGAAAATAAGGTCGTGGATGATGTGATTGTGAAGTCTAGAAAGAAATCCGATCATGTTAAAGACCTGAGGAAATTATTTCAGCGGCTCCATAGGTATGACCTCAAACTCAATCTGGCAAAATGCACATTTGGGGTCCTCTCAGGGAAGTTGCTAGGATTCAAATTCAGCCGACAAGGCATTGAACTAGACCCATCAAAGATCAAAGCTATATAGGAACTACCATCACCGAGGAATAAACAGAAGTGATGAGTCTTTTGGGAAGATTGAATTACATTAGTCGGTTCATTGCTAAGCTCACAACCATCTGCGAGCCCATCTTTAAGCTATTGAAAAGGGATGTTGCGGTGAAATGGATGGAGAGTGCAAAGAGGCTTTTGATAAGATAAAGGAATATTTATCGAATCCACCGGTATTTGTCCCTCCAGAACCAGGAAGGCCCTTGATCTTATATTTGACAGTCTTGGACAATTCATTTGGGTGCGTGTTGGGTCAGCACGATTTTACCGGGAGAAAAGAGCACGCCATATACTACCTCAACAATAAATTCACGGCTTACGAGGTTTAGTATACTCATCTTGAAAGGACATGCTGATCCTTGACGTGAGTAGCCCAGAAGTTAAAGCACTACTTGTCCTCATATACCACTTATCTCATCTCGTGTGTGGGCCCATTGAAGTACATTTTCCAGAAGCCCATGCCCACAGGAAGGCTCGCAAAATGGAAAATCGTGCTCACCGAGTTTGACATTATGTATGTGACTAGGACTGCCATGAAAACACAAGCATTGCCTGATCATTTCGCTGAGAATCCGATATATGAAGAATATGAGCCCTTGAACACATACTTCCTGGACGAGGAAGTGATGTATGTTGATAAAACGTAACGGGGTGAGAAGTCGGGATGGAAATTGTTCTTCGATGGGGCTGCCAATATGAAAGGCGTGGGGATAGGAGCACTGCTCATTTCTGAAGAAGGGTATCACTACCCAGTCATAGCTCAACTCTGCTTCTATTGCACCAATAACATGGCAGAATATGCGGCATGTATTTTGGGTCTGAGATTAGCAACAGACATGGGTGTCCAGGAAGTCTTGGTCTTGGGGGACTCGGACCTTTTGGTACATAAAATTCAAGGGGAGTGGGAAACGAGAGACTTAAAGCTCATACCATACCGGTAATGCTTGCATGATCTTTGTCAACGATTCTTGTCAATAGAGTTCAGGCACATTCCAAGAATTCATAATGAAGTTTATGATGCCTTGGGTACCTTGGCATCAATGTTACATCATCCGGACAAGGCTTATGTTGACCCGATACATATCCGAGTCCATGACCAACATACTTATTGCAACATGGTGGAAGAAGAGCTTGACGGTGAGCCTTGGTTCCACGACATCAAAGAATTTATTAGAAGAGGTGTGTACCTGGTACAAGCCACAAGTGACCAGAAGAGAACAATCTGTCATTTGTCAAGTGGGTTTTTCTTCTGCGGAGGAATATTATACAAAAGGACGCTAGATCTCGATTTGTTAAGATGCTGGGCATGAGACAACCATCATGAATGAGGTGCATGCTGGCGTCTGCAGGACACACATGAGCGGATATGTTTTGGCAAAGAAGATTCTCCAGGTAGGATATTATTGTCTCACCATGGAGTGGGATTGTATCAGCTTCGTGTGCCAATGTCATCAATGTCAAGTGCATGGAGATTTAATTCACTCCCTGACGTCTGAATTGCATACAATATCAACACCGTGGCCTTTCGTTGCTTGGGGAATGGACATCATCGGGCCCATCAAGCCAGTAGCTTCTAACAGACGCAAGTTCATCCTGGTTGCTATTGACTATTTCACCAAATGGGTTGAAGCCAAAACCTTCAAGGCAGTGACCAAGAAGGTCGTGGTCGACTTTGTGCATGTAAATATCATTTGTTGATTTTGAATCCCCAAAACTCTCATCACTGATAATGGAGAAAATATCAACACTCATTTGACGAGAGAGGTATGTCAACAATTCAAGATCACCCATCGAAATTCCATCCCGTACTGCCCCAAGGCGAACAGAGCGGTCGAGGCAGCTAATAAGAACATAAAGAAGATACTTTGTAAAATGGTAGAAGGGTCCAGGCAGTGGAATGAGAGGTTACCCTTTGCATTGTTAAGCTATCGCACTAGCGTTCACACCTCAGCAGCGGCAACCCCATACTTGTTGGTATATGGCACAGAAGCAACAATCCTGGCTGAAATTGAAATCCCCTCCCTTCGGATCGTGGCTGAAGCATGAATCGACGACGAAGAATGAGTTAAAACTCGTTTGGAGCAATTGAGTTTGACAAACGAGAAAAGATTTGCAACAATGTGTTACGTCTAGTTGTATCAATAGAGGATGGCCAGAGCATATAACAAGAAAGTGCATCCCAGAAAGTTTGAAGTGTGTCAATTAGTGTTGAAACGCATCCACCCTCACCAGGCCAAGGCAAAGGGAAAGTTCGCTCTAAACTGGGAAGGATCGTTTGTCATGTCAAGAGTACTGTCTAATAGAGCATTATATCTGATTGATGTGGAAGGAAAATGTTTAGAAATGGCTAACAATTCAGATGTCGCCAAAAGATATCATGTGTGAGTTTCTTTTGTATGGATCATTGTCTATTCTTGGCGTTTGTTTGTACTCGACATGATTTATAGATTGAAATTATGAAGGCATTTTATTCAGCTATCTAAACACTTTACCCTTTGCTAACACCTTTGAGCTTAAGTTATTTTCCCTTTCTTATCCCCTCTTTGGGAGTCAATAACGAGAGTCAAAAACACAATTATAAAAGTCGGCGAACAGACAATAAAGATAAGAGAAAGTATAGCAAAACAAATGAAGAAAGAAAAAAAAAGAAATAAAAGAAAACCAAAGAAAAAGAAAAAGAGAGAAAGTAAGAAAAAAAGAGAAAAAGAAAAAAGAAAAGATAGGGAAGGAAAAGGAAAAAAAGAGAAGAAAAAGAAAAAAGTAAGAAATGTAGGAGAAAGAGAGTAGGAAAAGGAAATCAAACAATGGTGAATGTAAGGAATCAATAGGAACTACATTTGACATGATTCCTTTTTGGTATACGTATGCAGCCTCACGGCTCGGTCATATTCAAATAAAATCCAAAATCCCCAAGCAAGAAACTGCGCAGAAATTGTGCGATAATAACTTGAATTTCGAAAGTTATAAATTTTAAACCCACAAGAGTGATTTTTTATCCTTTAACTTCCAATTTTTTCTAAACCTATCCAAAGCCTACATCTCAGCCCAAAAAAAGGCCTTCTGATCAATCTGTAAGAAATGCCGAGGCAAGTAAGGAGAGGTGGACCATATCACGGGGCAGCGCTCTAGTTCTTGCAGAAATTAATAAAAATTAGAGAATCTTATTGGTGAAAACCCTCACAAGCACCATAAGGCAACGAGAGTTTGAGAGAATTAAAAATGAGAGAGTCTCATTGGTGAAAACCCTCATGGGAACCACGAGGCGAAGACAAGGCAAGAAGCAACAACAAGAAAGGGGCCGTTGGTGGAAATCTGTTCAAAACACCGTAAGGCAAGCAAAGGTAGTTTTTGGTTGAAGGAATTGGGATAGAAATGGTCACAACAACAAACTCATGGCAGGAGAACGCTGGTTATCGGGATAGACTGAGTCGGCTAGGCTGAAGTGCATGTCATGATCATGAAAAATCAGCTGCACTTGTAGATAAGTGTCATTTCTCTTCTTTTTAATAGTCAGTGAATAGGGAATTCGTTAAGTTTTATGTCATTGCATTTCATTTCTCTTTCGAGTCTCTAATGTCTTTTCATTAAGCAAACGGGATAAATTTCAAAGCCTATTATCAGCTCCAGCAGGAACAAAGTGCATGACCCCCAAAAACGCAATAAAGGCAGCATGAGTTTCAAACAGCGAGGGGAGGGATTCATAAGAGTTTCAATGATAGATTTGATGAAAGAGACAAGAGTTGGAAAAGCAGAGAGGCACCACGCAAAGATGGGAATGCAAGGTAAAACTACAGAGGTTCCGGGGTTAGCCGAGCATAACACATTGACCGGGTAATTTCATAAAGGATGCAATGATTCTGGCAAAAAGAGTGAGAAGCGCAACACAAAGAAGGGAAAGGTCACAAGGGTTAACCAAGCATAATACATTGACTCAAGAACCATCAGGGAAGGATGTAAAGAATTCTGGCAAAGGGTCGGAAATACAACACAAAGATGATGAGCGGAATAAAGACACAGGGGTTAGAGGGCCAGCAAAGTGTAATACATCGAACTGGCAATCTCGAGAAAGGTACAAGGATTCAAGCAAAAGGGCTAGAAATGTAACACAATGATATGGAGAAAAGTAAATCCGTAAAGGTTTGAGGGGTCGGCTTGGCAGCTCAAGCAACTCATCACCAACATGGAAAATAGAGCACAACGGGACACGATAGTATGGAGGCCGGTTTCAACAAGAGTGCTGCAAGCTAACCACCACTTTTCAAACTGACAAGTTCTCTTGGGGCAGAGAGAATTTCTTGTGTTTTGTTTGTTTTGTTGTGATCAGATATGCAGTCAGCAGTCTCAGGGAATATTTTTCAAAATTCAAGTCTTGGTAATCAGGCGCCCACTTGTTATAATAAGGGAATATTTTTCAAATTTCAAGTCTTGGTAATCAGGCGCCCACCTGGAAAACAAGGGAATATTTTTCAAATTTCAATTCTTAATAATCAAGCACCCACATGGAGAACAAGGGAATATTTTTAAATTTCATATTTTGGCAATCAGGCCCCCACCTGGAGAAGAAGGGAATATTTTTCAAAATTAAAGTCTTGGTAAATAGGCGCCCACCTGGAGAACAAGGGAATATTTTTCAAATTTCAAGTCTTAGTAATCAGGCACCCACCTGGAGAACAAGGGAATATTTTTTAAATTTCAAGTTTTGTATCAGACCCCCACCTGGAGAACAAGGGAATATTTTTAAAAATTCAAGTCTTGGTAATCAGGCGTCCACCTGGATAACAACAAAATATTTTTCAAATTTCAAGTCTTGGCAATCAGGCACCCTTCTGTAGAACAAGGGAATATTTTTCAAAATTTCAAGTTTTGGAAATCAGGCGCCACCTGCAGAACAAGGGAATTTTTTTCAAAAGTCAAATCTTGGTAATCAGGCGCCCACCTGTTAGAACAAGGGAATATTTTTAAAAATTCAGGCGGCCACCTGTTACAACAAGGGAATATTTTTCAAGATTCAAGTTTTGGTAATCAGGCGCCCACCTGAAGAACAAGGAAATTTTTTTCAAGATTCATGTTTTGGTAATCAGGCGCCCACCTGTAAAACAAGGGTATATTTTTCAAGGGAATATATTTCAAGTCTAGCGATTTCGCGTCAGACACAGAAAAGAGAAAGCAACAAGTCAATAAGGCAACAATGAGTTCACAGGGAGAAATATCAGTTAACAAGGCAACGAGGAGTTTACAGGAAGAAACACAAGGTAGCAATGCAATGAAGATCAAGAGCGAGATGGAAGATGTAGATATGTTCTTTTGTAATCCATAGTTCATTGCTTAGTTTAGCTTTTTCATTTTTACAAAGTGTAATAAGAGGGTGTAGCAGTAGCAGTAGCAGCAACGTCAGCAGTAGTGAAATCACAGCTCCTGGTAGTCCTAGCTACCAAAACACTCCCAAACTACGCTGACGTGATACGTTTCTAGCCAAGGATATGTAGGCAACCTCGGAAGCAGGGTGCGATCAAACTTTTCAAAAGATGCTTCACACGGAGTATTCAAACGGGCAAAATCGCTCGTATTTGCTCACTTATCTTTGCACGAAAATTCTTCGTGTTTCCAAGAAAAAAGGGGCAGTTGTGAGCACGTGATTTTTGCCCTTTATGAATTACTCCCACAATTTCAAACAAAATAATTTCCTCTTGTTATCTTTAATTATTTTTAATTTTTTGGATGATTTAGTGGCATGTTTATCTGCTTGCATTATTGTGCACAATATTTCAGTTCATATAAAAATAAAAGAATATATGCATTGCATTTAGTGTAACTTTACATATTTTATGAATTAATCAGTAATTAGGAGTTTATAAAAGTACAAAAATCACAAAAAATAGTTTACTTTTGCTTTTAATTTAAAGTTTTGGAATTGTTGCAGTCTTTATATTACATTTGATTATTTGTGATATCTGTCATTTAAAACTAATTAATTTAATTTGGTAGAATAATTTTATTAGGAGTTAATTTTATTTTAGGATTTAATTTGACAAAAAGAGCAAAAAAGAGAGGGAAAAGGAAAGAAAATAACAAAATAATTCTTTTGTATTGTTTTTCTTTTAATTTTAAAATTTTTCATAGGATTTAGTTTTGAAAAAATAATTAGTTGAGATTTGGAATTTAAATAGGTTTTTTTTATTTTTAATTTTGCATTTTAACAAAATCTAAAATATAATAATAAATAAACAAAAGAAGAGATAAAATCTGAAAAAGGCATATAAAAAAAACCAAGGAGGAAGATTTATTTGGGCCACCTTATAAATGTTCCCAGCCCAAACACTACCCGAACCCCTGCTCATATCAGTTCCCCTGACCCAGTCCACCCCTGCCTTTACCAAAACGACACCATTTCAAACACACACCATCTGGACCGTTGATTGCAGGTAATCGAATGGTCCGTAATTGAGCCCCCTCGAGTATTTAAATGTCCTAATGCCCCCACCCCTCCAAAAGTTCTCTCAAACACCTTAAAATTTCCGACGTAACGCCACCCCTGTCCCTCCGTCTCTCCACCGTCTGCCGCCGACCGTAAATTGCTATCGGCGGCG
This sequence comes from Nicotiana benthamiana, assembly GCA_034376525.1. Lineage (NCBI taxonomy): Eukaryota > Viridiplantae > Streptophyta > Magnoliopsida > Solanales > Solanaceae > Nicotiana > Nicotiana benthamiana. The sequence goes on from CM067325.1 coordinate 65,462,988, forward strand.
GCGGCGTAGCTCCACACCTACCCATATTTACACCACATCTTTCCCGTCATCTCCTCTTTCTAAATCCCCGCCTGGATTCTCTAAAATCCCTACCAGGCTCCTCGAATATTTGTTGGCAAGGTCACCGTCTCCACCGTTCACTGCGGTGTTACCTCAAAACCCTCCCGGATTTACACCCCTACACCTTCTTGACCTCCTCTTCCCATTTTTGTGACTCCTTTGGCTTGAACACCACCCAATTGTCTCAAATCTTTGTTGAAACGACGGCTACTTTGCCGTCTCGGTGCCGGCACCCATACGATCCCAAATCAACACCCAATGGCCCTTGACTTCCCCTCATGCCAAATACGCGTCCTATTCCTTTCAAAGAGCCCTAGGATTGGCCGAACATCATGCCGAAGAGTTGACCCAATTAATGCATGGAGGATTCAATATATTTCTAATTGAAAAAAAGATAAGTGTTCTGTCTCCTACACCGTTGATTGCTTGTTCATTTTATTTGCTTCAAATTGATTCTAGTTTAGGTATTTCACCTCTTCATGATATGCTCCTCCTTCCTACTTTTTTCCTTTGTTTCTTTAGTATGACTGCGTGTCACACCTCCTTGTTACACGGCCACCCCAAAGGATAAAACGTACAAGGGAGTTTTTCTAATTAAAGTGACATTATTCAAAATTGTATTATTCATTTAATTAGAGTTACCACTTGGGATAGGTTTGGCTTTTGGTGTCCCAAGTCACCGTTGTTTTGAATCCTATGTCAAGGAAAATTTTGATGGCCCAATTGGAGTCTGTGAACCAGAAATTGTAAGTACGGAATTCTGTTGCCTGGAGGGAAGGTGTTAGGTACCCTCGGATCCCGTGGTTCTAGCACGACCGCTTAAACTATTATATCATGGCTAAAATACTAATTTTTACACATGTTCATCCTAAAGTGCAATTTTAAATTATTTTATACCGCTTTTAATATTTTTTATGGAAATTTACAATGTCGTTAAAACATGTCGCGAACCATGTCACATAAATGTGCACACAGTTTTTGACAAATTTCAACTCCATTGAGATTTGGATTTGGGTCACATAAATACACACCCGTACTTAAGAAAATAAATTTATTAAAGACGCGCCTAAAAACAACTAATCGTGTTATCATCTTTGCGAGCAGCCGTGAAATTTGCTAAACGATGTTTCCTGAATCTCTAAGTATTTTAATATAAACATCTCACTAGGACCGCGCAATTTATGGGTGTCGTATGGCGCTGCGCACCTCATTTTTATTATGGAAGGCCATTACTAAAATAAACTACTACTATCTATTAAACGTGCCTCTAAAACTTAATTAATTCTCATTTTTAAACCTGCTACCTGACTCAAAGCCCAAACATATATATTGTAAATTGATTGACAAGAGGGAGATGCAGTCAACCTTCAGCATATTGGGCTGTTGGGCCTTGACTTATAATTAGTCCAACCTTCATAAAACCCCTCCAACCCATATTAATGGCCTGAGGAGGCTGTTGAATAGGATCCTAACGTGCTGGGCTTCCAATTGAGCCTAAGATTACTGAACAAATGATTTATTTTGGTAACAATGAACAAACAGATTTTTCTAGATTACCCATACGAGATTTCATTTACTCCACAATTCGATAACACTGTAACAATCAAAGAGGTTTTACACTAACATAAAACGAGATTAAATCGGTAGACTACAAGTGTAACAATTTATACAATCCAGTCCAGGTATCAATTAAATACAAATTCTAACTAAACCCCTTGGATCTAATGTTCATCAACCATTATACTACTAATTATAAAGACCCAAATGAAATGATGAAAAGCTAGCTACGATTGTACAGTTCCACTATCAGTCCAAATGTCTTACACAATTAATTCCGAAAAATTCAAAATATTAAAGGAAAATCACGCAATTAATTTCTAAAAATTCAAATAATAAAAGAAAAATCCTAATTTTAATGAATTTTATAGGAACATTTCGAGAGAGGCAAAATTCACGTGCTCACACTATACAAATGATAGTTGTGTTACGAGATTAATTAAAACTAGTAGGCTTCTTCTTATGCTTTCAGTCTTATTTTGTTTTTGGCAATTTCCTTGGATTTTTTTTAGTTTAATTTTGCATTGACTTGGTTGATCCTGTATACTCCGATTGTTAGCTTAATTGTGGCATTTGTTTCATCGATGTTGATTTTCCAGTAGTTTCTTATTTTGTTACTAGTTTGGCTCTTTAGTTCTTTTCTGTGATTGCTTTTCTAAATAATTTTGTTCTGATTTGGTTGATCCTGCTTATTCTGATTGTTAGTTTAAATTTTAGTATTGGTTGCACTGATTTTAACCTCCAAGCTGTCTCTTATTCTGTTAATAGTTTGGCTAATATTAGTTCTTTTAATAATAGCTGAATACTGGTTCGTGGAGTTTGGATACAATAAATTTAATTAAGTAAAGGGGGTCAGCTGATATAGATTGGGTAATTTCAGGGTAGTTGAGGGGTAGTACAGGAATTGTGAGTTAGAGAATCTCCCAGCAAACTGATGTGGAGGCCCTTAGAACATTCTAGGAGGGGTCCCAATCAGAATTTAGAGATAACAATGCAATGACTTGGCTAACAAGTTAATAGTTAAGGGACTAAGTGAATAAAATCTGAAAATAGGAAGAAGGAAAAAGGGGGTAAACACAAAAAAAGAGGGTTGCCCTAAGCTTTGGCTATAAAAGGGCACCCTAATGCCTTCATTAAAGAGGTTCCTGGCAGATTAAAACCCCTAAAAAACTTCCCATGATTTCTAAAATCTGAAAATCATAAAAAATTCCCTAAAATTTCTAGAAAATCTTGAAAGATGCCTAGAGTCTAAATTTTCCAAAATGCTATATCATTAGAGTGTTTTCTTCATAATTAGTTCCAATTCTAAATAATTAATTAGAATTGCTAACCTGATTCAGCTGGAAAGGACCTGAAATATATATGTTTGAGGTGTTATGATTCCATAAGCTTGTGTAGATTCAATTCTAAGTGTATTTGGATTATGTTTGAGGCTTTTTTGTTGGTTTGCCGGTGTTAGTTGCTTTAGACCATTGTCCTGGCTATTTGACAACGCCCCTATACAAATTTGGGACATGAGCTTGGTTTATCTGCTTCATTTGCTGATAGAATTGTTGCTGCTATTTTTTCTTGATTGCCTACTCATAGGTGTTTCTCCTTGCTTTCATTCTAGGTACATTTTTCTGAGCTCTCTCACTATATGTTTCAAAATGGAGGCCGAGTGACAATGATGCTTTCTGTTGTAATAGGTTTAGGTTTTATTTTGTAGTAATTGATTGTAAGTAACTTGGATTGTACTGGTCTCTTTTTTAAAAACTGTAATGGATTGGTATTTTTAGATGTTTCCTTTAACTTATTTTCTTCATATTAGCTTCAATTTCCCAAGTAGATCAAGGGCTCATGCATCCCTGTAGCTAGTGTGGAGTATAGTGTCTTTTTACTTCAGTAGCATGAAATTTGGGAGTCAAGTTTTTATGCCAGTTTATACATATGCTCAGCCCAAGTTAGAAAACATTTAGTGATTAACTTTGTTTCAAAAATCAGAAGTCACGCGTCTGAGTTCCAGGTTTTAATGTAAATATTAGTTGTTTCCTATTAATTGCTCGAATTTTACAAGTATTAGATGAAGTCGAAAAATCAATAGTCTGTTTGAATGGAATAAACATGCATTTCTATCTCTAAAAGTTGTTGGAAGAAAAATTATGCAAGTGTATAATCAAATTGAGATCCCGTTTGGATTGGATCCATTAAAGGACCAGGGCTCAACAGCCCGACTTTGATAAGCTGAGCCTCAGCTTTACTACTGCACAACCCAAATTGGTTTTAATTTGCGAAGGCTCATTATTGGCTAGTTTTGTAAAGATGGACAAGGGTTTCTCCTCTCTGGGCTCATTTCGAAGCCCAATGGCTTGAACTCGAGGCCTGAGTTTGTACAATGTTAATTAATTAGGTTTTATTGGAGACAAATTTAGTAGAGAATAATAGTTTGCCTTAGAAATTGTTTTTAAATAATGAATTGGGGCGCGCTATGCCAAACCAAACTACAATTGCATGGCTCTCGATTTAATTTTAAATTTATTCTTAGAACTAGGGACGAACCGTTTAGTGAATTTCACGGCTTCTCGCAAAGTTAATAATGTGTAGCTGCTCTAGGTGCGTGTTTAATAATATTACTTTCCTAATTGCGGGTGCACATTTATGTGACCATCCAAATCCCAACGAAATTTAAATGTTTCAAAAATTACGGGTGCATTTATATGACGTGGTTCGAGACATGTTTTAATAACATTGCAATTCTCTTTAAAAAATAAAAATAAAAGTGGTTAAAAGACTCAAATGCACATAGGCTCATAATTGTGTAAAATCAGATAATTTAAGCCAGTTATAATAGTTGAGCGATTGTGCTTGAACAATGGAATCCGGGATTGCCTAACACCTTCTCCTGGGTTAACAGAATTCCTTACCCAGATTTTTAGTTCACGCACTGTTAAACAGAGTCTTACTTTTATAGATTCGGGATTCTAAACGGTGACTTGGGACACCATAAATCTCCCAAGTGGCGACTCTAAAATTCTCTTAAATAAGCGAATCCCGTTTCTATTGTCCTTTAATTGGAAAAACTCCCTTAACTACGGCCTTTGCTGGGGTGTAGTAGCCAAAAGGAGGTGTGACAACTGCTAACTCCAAATCATAAACCAGATAGTTCTTCTCATGAATCTTCAATTGCCGTGAGGGATAAGCAATGACTTTTCCATCTTCCGTCAACACTGCTCCACGTCCAACATGAGATGCATCACAATAAAATGTATAAGTCCCGAAACCTATAGGCAAAATCAAAACCGGTACCGTAGTCAGAGCTGCCTTCTTCTGAAAGCTCACCTCACACTCGTCTGACCATCTAAATTTGGCACCCTTCTAGGTCAACATGGTCATCGGGCCTGCAATAGACGAGAACCCCTCCACTAATCGAAATTAGTAGCCTTCCAATCCCAAGAAACCCTGAATCTCTGTAGGTGATGCTGGTCTAGGCCACTTCTTGACAGCCTCAATCTTCTTTGGATTAACCTGAATACCCTTAATATGACCCAGAAATGCAACTGAACTCAAGCTGTACTCACACTTTGTGAACTTAGCATATAACTCACTATCCCTCAAGGTCTGATGAACCACTCTAAGATGATGCTCGTGCTCCCCCCGGCTATGGGAATATATCAGAAAATCATCAATAAAGACTATAACGAACGAATCCAAATAAGGCCTGAACACTCTGTTCATCAAATCCATATAAGTTGTCAGGGCTTTGTCAACCCGAATGACATCACCAAGAACTCATAATGCCCGTACCGAGTGCGAAAAGCTGTCATAGGGACATCATATGCCCTAATCCTCAACCAATGGTAGCCAGATCTTAAGTTGATCTTTGAAAATAGCTTGGCACCCTAAAGGTGATCAAACAAATCATCAATCCTCAATAGTGGATACCTATTCTTGATGATAACCTTATTCAATTGTCGGTAATCAATACACATTATCATTGACCTATCCTTTTTCTTCACAAACAACACCGGCCCACCCCATGGCGAAAGACTAATTATAATGAAACCCTTCTCAAGCAAGTCTTGCAACTGCTTCTTCAACTATTTCAACTCAGACGGGGCCATACGATATAGCGGGATAGAAATAGACTGAGTGCTTGGAGCCAAATCAATGCAAAAGTCAATATTCATGTCGCGTGGCATACTCGGCAGGTTTGAAGGAAATACATCAAGAAACTTTCAGACAATGGGCATAGAATCAATAGAAGGGAACTCAATACTAGAATTTCAAACATAAGCCAAATAGGTCAAACACCCTTTCTCGACCATATGCCGAGCCTTCACATAAGAGATAACACTACGGATAGAATGAGTAGGATTCCCTCTCCACTCTAAATGAGGTAAACCCGATAAGGATAAGGTCACAATATGTGTATGACAGACCAAGCTATCATGGTAAGGTAGTAACAGTACATCCTTAATATAACACCAAAATCATCCATGTCCATAAGAAGAAAATCTACAAGTCTCAAACCTCCAATCACCACTATACATGAATAATGGACTCGATCCACCACAATATAATCACCCACCAGTGTAGACACATAAATAGGAGCACTCAAAGAATCACTAGGCATGAGGTGAAAAAAAGATGACACATATAAGTATGTAGATGCTAGATCAAATAAAACTGAAGCATCTATATCACAAACTAGAACCGTACCTATAATAACTGCATCTGAAGCCTCAGTCTTGGGCCTGGCTAGTAGAGCATAACATTGGGGCTGAGCCCACTACTCGGAACTATATCTCTAGGACAGCCTGCTGCTGGCTGGCCTCCACCTCTAGTAGTCTCAGCTCTACCTCTAGGACCTCTACCTCCACCTCTAGCACCTCTCCTACACCCTTAACTAGCTGAGTGGGTTGTGGATAAACTGATGTCTGAACCATGGCATGGGAACTCTGATGCTAAGCGTTACTCGGTGCTCGAGAGAAATACCTAGCAATATGCCTCATGTCTCCACAAATTAAACAAGCCCTTTGGCTACTGGGGCTGATGAACCTGGAAGCTCTGAAGTGGCCGTGCACTGATAGGAGTTGGTGGTGCACAGTAGGAATGCTTATCAAAATACTGCATCTGAGAACCACGATCACCTAAGGCACCGTGAGAAACCTGAAGTGCTAACTGAAAATGCCTAGGAGGATGGCCTCTACCAAAAGAATCTCTACCTCCAAACGAGGTACCACTGAATCAGCCTGAATGCTGGGGTTTCTTGTTTGTCCCATGACCACCCCATGATAGAACCATCTCTACTCTCCGGACCACATTGGCCGCCTCCTGCAAGGATACCTCACTCCAGTCTCTCTGGTCATATGAAGACAAATCGACTTAATAAGTCCATCAATGAACCTCTTCACCCTCTCTCTCTCGATGAGAAGTATGATACGAGCATGTGAGCCAAGTCGATGAATCTGGTATCATACTAAGTAACAGAAATAAAACCCTGATGGAGACGCTCCAACTGCCTCCGATAGGCCTCTCTCTAAGTGATGGGTAGAAACTTCTCAAGAAGTAGCTGCACGAACTGCTCCTAAGTCAAAGCTGGCAATCTGTATGGTCTAGCCAAGCAATAAGTTCTCCACCAAGTCTTGGCAGATCCGGACAAGAGAAAGTAGAAATATCGACCCTATTGGTCTGAACTATCCCATGTTCCTGAGAACCTCATGACAATTGTCTAGATAATCCTAAGAAGATGCACCGCTGAATGTAGTAATGAAGAGGTCGGTGAACCTATCCAACCTCGACAAAGCCTCCAAAGAAGTAGCTGATCTATCACCGATCTAAGCTGTCGTTCGGATGAAGAAGCATGCCATTTGCGAAAGGACAAGAGTAGGGTTTCAATTTAGCACTAAGAGAACAAAATCACACGACAGGGAAGAATCAACTGTGAGACCCATTTAACCTAGATCTCTAATACCAACTTGTCACGACTCGAATTTTCCACCCTCGGGAGTCGTGATGGCACCTACTAATTTGAGCTAGTTAAGCCAATTAATATACTGTTTATCTTTTTACCCATTTTATATTGACTAACAACAGCGAAATAATTACATTTTATATCTTATAGCAGACATGCCACCCGCTCCCATTTAATGTATTTCGTGGAAGGCGTACCACCCGCTCCCATTTTATGTATCTTGTGCAAGGCGTGGCACCCGCTGCCATTTCAGTATATCTTGTGGTAGGCGCACCACCCGCTCCATTTTTATTATATCTTGTGGTAGGCATACCACCCTCTCCCATTTTATTACATCTTGTGGTAGGCATACCACCCGCTCCCTTTTCACTCTATCTTGTGGTAGTCGTACCATCCACTCTCATTTCATTACATCTTGTGGTAGACATACCACCCACTCCTATTTCATATATCGTGGTAGGCGTACCATCCGCTCAAATTTTATTATGTCTTGTGGTAGGCATACCACAAGCTCCCATTTAATTCTATCTTATGGTAGGCGTACCACCCCCTCCCAGTTACAAACCAACAATAATCACAAGGAATCCCGACAAGGAAAAAAGAGCAACATTGTAACTTCCAAACAAGGGAACATCAATATTTCAACAATATCCCGGCAAGGGAACAACAATATCAAACAAATATCCCAGCAAGGGAACAATGATGAATAAAACGTGAGGCACAATAAACCACAACGTAGTCATAAAAAATTATAATACAAGGCTCACGGACATGCTTGACACCGACATATAGATACTCGTCACTATGCTTATACGTCGTATTCCACAATTAACACATAGCAAATAGAAACAACTCTTAATCCCTCAAGCTAAGTTTAGACCAAATACTTACCTCGACGGCTCAAACGCAATTCACGATTCAGTTATATCTTGACCTCTTGATTCACCACCAATTTGCATGAAAATAAATTTTCCAATGTTTTGCCCAAAAGTCTAATATCGCCCTCGGGCCCTAATTGTCAAAACCCGAGGTTCAAACAAAAATCTAATTACCCATTCTCCCATTAACCCAGCTATAATTTGTTTGAAATCAGACCTCAAATCGAGGTTCAAATCCAAATTATTGAAAAACCTAGGTTCTAACAAAAATACCCAATTTCACCATGAAAATCATTAATTTGAAGTTGAAATCATGTCAAAAGATGCTAAGAATTGAAGGAAGTTAGCAATAAATGACTTACAATTGATTTGGAGAAGAAGAAATCCTTGAAAAATCGCCTAAGTGCATTTATGTTTTGAGAGAATATTGAAGTTGAAGGTCTCTGATATGGGAATTGTGAACAGGGGTTCGCAAATTGCTAACCCCTACCTTCTGGCTTAGGAATTTCGAATATGTGTTTGGGAATTGCGAAGCTTGGGAATAGAAAACTTGGTTTTGGGAATTGCGATCCTGGGAATCACGAACATGGGTTTGGGAATTGCAAGGCTTGGGAATTGCGAGCATGGGTTTTGGAATTGCGAAGCATGGGAATTGCGAATGGAGGTTAGGAAATGCGAAGCATGCAGGCCTGCAATTCTTTATGTCCAAAATTTCACCCCGTGACCTATCCAAAACTCATTCGAGCCCTCAGAGCTCCAAACAAAATATACACACAACCATAAAAACATCCTACAGACTTATTCATGTACTCAAATCGCCAAAATAACTCCATGAACATCGAATTAAACCTCAAGATCAATAAAATTTCTCAAAATTTCTTTAAACATAAAATTTGCATTTAAGGTACGAATCAAGTCAAATGGATTTCGTTTCTTACAAAACTTCACAAAGTTATCTTAAATCATATATAAGAACTGTACAGGGCGCCAGAACAAAATACGGGCTCCATACCAACATGTTATAATCAAAATAAATTTTTCTAACCTTATAAACAATTTCAGGAATCAACTTCTTTCAAAAATTCATTTCTCGGGCTTGGGATCTCGAAATTCAATTCGGGGAATATGCCCAAGTCTCATATTTTCATACGGACTCTCCGGAACTATCAAATCACGGGTGTGGGTCCGTTTATCCAAAATATTGACAGAAGTCAAATTAATTTATTTTATAGTCAAGACTTATCATTTTCATAGATTTTACCATTTAGAATGTAGAATTTCATTTTAAAACAAGTGATGTCCTTTTGGGTCATCACGGACATAATGTGTGAAAGTTGTAGCAAACTATAGATAATTTGTATTCATTTATAATGGGAGATGTTGGCATATCAAGTAACTTTAGTGTTCCAGGCGAACATACATGTAAATAAAGATAAATTTTGTTATGAACATTGTAGAAAATTTGTAGAAACATTTAAATTCAATATTTTCATATTAAATTTTCCAATGATCTGCAGTTTTATTGTAGAATAAATGTAGAAAACAAGTCATTGTGAGTCTTATTTGACTCATTCCTCACATTCAACATATTCTACAAAATCATGCCTCTTTATACAATACAACTATATTTTTTTGAATTTAACGGTATAGCAATATATAACTTAAAAAACAACTTCTCCTCTGTACAAGTTAGCTCCAAAACACCGAAGTTAGCTCCCACCAAATCTTTTAACACAAAAACTCAAAGCTCAAATTTTATGTTATTGTAGTTATATTTAACTCGATGGAAAAAATGTGTGAAAGTTGTAAGAAATTATAGATAATTTGTATTCCTTTATAACGTGAGATGTTGGCATATCAGGTAACTTTAGTGTGTTGAAACACGTTTTCAAGGCACTAAACTAAACGTGTGTTCATATTTGTAGGCTTTGATAAATGACAAACGATGCGCAATTGACATATGACGAGGTCCAAGCACAAGCGCGCAAATGTCACGTAACGAAGTTCAAGCACAAGACAAACAAAGATCAAGATTAAACAAAGTTATACATGAGTCGCTCTTTAATTGTGATCTTGATCCGACAATTTAACTCAAGACTTGGCTTCTCTCGTAAAAATATTTTTATTAAATCATGCATATTTAATTTAGAGCAAAATGATTTTAAATCATGCATATTTATTTTAGCAAAATGATTTTTAAACATGCCTCTAAAATTTGGACAAAGATAATCGATTATGTACTTATGATAATCGGTTATGTTAAGGCATCTGCAAGACAAACGATTGTGTACCATATGACAATCGATTGTGTTGAGGCAATGTCCATCAGACTTTTGAAATCTGCATGACAATCGATTGTGTACCTTATGACAATCGATTGTGTTGAGACAGTGTCCATCCGATTTTTCAAAGCTACAAAATAATCGATTGTGAACTTTATGACAATCGATTGTGTTGAGGCAGTGTCTATCAGATTTTTCAAAGATACAAAATAATCGATTATGAACCTTATGACAATCGATTGTGTTGAAGCAGTGTCTATTAGATTTTTCAAGACTGAAAAATAATCGATTGTCCATATAGCATAATCGATTATGTAAATGACCGTTGCCAAAATATTTTCAAACTCCGTCAGATAATCGATTATAGGAATTCTGATAATCGATTGTTTGAAGTAAAATCTGAAAAAGATTTTTTGAACGTTGCCAAGTAATCGATTGTATATTTCTGATAATCGATTGTTTTAAGTAAAATCTGGAAATGATTTTTTGAACGTTGCCAGTAATCGATTATACGTCTTAGATAATCGATTATGCTGCGTAAAATCTGGCAATGATTTTTGGAACGATTGGAAAACAATCGATTGTGGCAATTAGACAATCGATTGTCGTAGCACAAAATCAGCAATTCTTGATTGGCAATTAGGCAACGGTTATGCATGTTTTTGTCACTATAAATACATCTTCAAATCAGTCTTCTAAATACAACAACTGATCATATTATTGCTAAAGCTTGCATACTCTCTTATTCATCATTTTCTATTCATTACATAAGTTTTTGAGAGCCAAATTCTTGACGAAAGTTGTTGCGTTCTTGAGCGTATTTATTTTACTCATATCTACTCTTAAGGAGAGTCTTGTTTTGAGTGCAAAGTGTTTTTATACACTTGAAGGGAAGTGTTAATCCCTTGTATTGTAAGAAGGAACATTGTGATTCCTTTGGTTGAAGTCTTGAAGTGTTGTATCTTCGAGCAAAGGTTGTTGAGGCTTGTGTGACTCAAGTTCTCAGTTTGTATCGGTTTGTTAAGCACCCGTAAGCTTAACGAAGTTAGTGGAAATCTCGAGAGAGTCTCTCGGGGACTGGACTAGCCACGGGTTGTGGTGAACCAGGATACATCGGTGCGTTCGTTCCTTATTATTTACTTATCGCAATTATTTCATTCCTGCAATTATTTAATTTCGCAAGTCTACGCTGATTTTTATTATAACGCTATTCACCCCCCCCCTCTAGGGTTAAGCGTATATTCTAACAATTGGTATCAGAGCCCAACTCTCTGAAAAAGATAACCGTTTGAGAGAAACAATCCATGGCTTCTACTCGTGATTCTTTTGCAGGAATAGGTGAAGGACAATACTCCACCCGACCACCACTATTCGATGGCACAAACTATATGTACTGGAAGGAGAGGATGAGAATATTAATCCAATCGAATAATTTTCATCCGTGGAAGGTTATAATGAAGGGAGAACAAATTCCAACCAAAAAGGTTGAAAATGAATGGGTTCCAAAATCCGAAGATGAATACGATGCGGATGATATCCGAAAAGTGCAGAACAACGCCAAAGCCATCAACTTATTGTATTGTGCTATAAACGCTGATGATTACAGAAAAATATCATGTTGCACAACAGCGAAGCAAATGTGGGATAAGCTGAAAATCACGTACGAAGGTACGGACCAGGTAAGAGAGGCTAAAGTTGATTTTCTAACCCATGCATATGAACTGTTTCACATGAAGGAAGGCGAAAGGGTAGATGACATGTTCGAACGATTTTCAAAAATCGTTAATGACTTACATGCTCTTAAGAAGACCTTCACGGATAAGGAACTTGTCCGAAAAATTCTCCGAAGTCTCACTCCGGAATGGCGCTCCAAGGCCGACGCGATTCAAGAGTCTATTTGCATTTCAAATGTCACCATCGACGGATTAAGAGGTAATCTTAAAACTTATGAATCTACTATACTTAACCCTTTTGTTAATGATCAAAGGAAACAAAGAATCGCCCTCAAGGCAAGCACAAGTCAACCTCAAAATTATGAGGACGGAGATAACGAGTTCGGACTCGTTATTAAGAGATTTCAAAAGTTCATGCGAAAAGAGTATGAACGAAAAGGCAAACAACAAGGAGATCAAGTAATGTGCTATGGATGCGGAGAAATCGGGCACATTAAATCAAATTGCCCAAATGTCAAAAAGGAAAAGAAACCCTTCAAGAAACAACGAGCATACATATCTTGGGGAGGCGACTCCGGAGATGAGTCAAGTGAGGAAGAAGAAGACAAAACCGCAAATCTTTGTCTTATGGCACACGAAGACAATCAAGAAGAGGTATGTCAAATTTCTTCCAAAAACTTCTATTCTCTTGAGGAAATGCAAAATGCCTTTGATGAGTTGTATATTGAATTCATTAAAGCTTCCAAAACTGTTAAAAACACTAAGGAAAATGCTTCTTTGAAAGAAAAAGATTTTGAAAGACAACTCTTTTTGAAAGAAAAAGATTTTAAAAAATTGATTTTGGAAAATGAGAAGTTGAAAGAAGAAAACAAATTTTTCGGCAAGAGAAGCGCCGACAAACCCGAGAGCTCTAGTAAAAATTGTATTTCTTGCATGCATCTAAAAGATGAGGTAGAAAGACTTAAGGGCACCTTAGATAAGTTCAATTCTTCTCATAAAAATTTGAATGAAGTTCTTGTTAATTTGAAATCGACCAAACATGGGATAGGTTTTAAAAACGAGCCTAAAGAAAAAGTTGAAGCCAAACCCCAACCACCTAAGGCTCAACCTAGGACAAATAAAACAAATGTTCATCCTAGAGATAACAATCCTAGAATCAACATGCATGCTAGACCAAACACTGGAAGAAACTTTGAACATTTTAGGACACCTAGAAATGGCCTTCAATCTAGAAATAACTATTCTAGAAATGATGCATATCCTAGACCAAACACTAGAAGAAACGTTGAACATTTTAGGACACCTAGAAATGGCTTTCAACCTAGAAATAACTATTCTAGAAATGCTGCATATCCTAGAACAAATAGTAGGAGAAATGATTTTCATGAAATGCGCAATAGTCATATTGTCGAAAATAGAGTAAACAAATTTCGTCCGTCCAACTACTATCAACCTAGACGAATGCATAATCCTAATGTCATTTGTCATTATTGCAATCGAATTGGACATATTGCTCCTGCTTGTTTCACTCGACATAGACACTTAACTGCATGTCAAGCACAACAGCATGTTACACCTAACTCTCAAGGACCCAAAACAGCTTGGGTACCAAAGACTCATTAATTTGTCTTGTAGGTATGTTTGAAGGGATCAAGTGTACTTTGGTACCTTGATAGTGGATGCTCCAAACACATGACCGGAGACGAATCCAAGTTCCTTCAACTAGAACACAAGGAAGGAGGAAGCATTATTTTTGGAGATAACAACAAGGGAAAAATTATCGGCATTGGATCGGTCGGTAAGGATGAACATTCCTCCATTAAGCATATATTGCTAGTTAAAGGTCTAAAACATAATCTCTTGAGCATAAGTCAATTATGTGACAAGGGAAATCTTGTTTTATTTGATTCGGATGAATGCTTAGTTTTTCGCCGTAGCGATTTTAAAATTATCCTTCGTGGTTTTAGAATGGATAACATCTATATGGTTGATCTCGAAAATTCTTCATCTGAGTATGTGAATTGTCTTATGAGCAAAGAAGATGATATGTGGTTATGGCATCGTAGAGTAGCTCACATCAACATGCATCTTTTAAACAAATTGGTTTCACAAAATTTAGTTATTGGTCTTCCAAATTTGAAATTTGAAAAAGACTCCATTTGCGATTCTTGTCAAAAAGGGAATCAAACCAAAGCCTCTTTTAAATCGAAAAATATTGTTTCAACTACCAGACCATTGCAACTTCTTCACATGGACCTTTTTGGACCACCTCGCATTGAATGTCTTGGTAGAAATCGTTATGCTTTTGTTATTGTTGATGATTATTCTAGATTTACATGGACACTATTTCTTGCTCATAAAAGTGAAGCTTTTCATAATTTTAAATATTTTCTTAAACGTGTTCAAAATGAAAAGGACACAACCGTCACTTCTATATGAAGTGATCATGGGGGAGAGTTCGATCACAATCTCTTCGCGGATTTTTGTGACGAACTCGGTATCAAGCACACCTTCTCTGCTTCGCGTACACCACAACAAAATGGAGTGGTGGAAAGGAAAAATAGGTGTCTCGAAGAGATGGCTAGAACCATGCTCGATGAGGCTAAGATTCCCAAACATTTTTGGGCGGATGCCGTGAGTACCGCATGCTACGTTTTAAACAGAGTAGTCATAAGGCCAATACTCATGAAAACTCTCTATGAACTCTACAAGGGAAGGAAACCAAATATCTCCCATCTTAGAGTATTCGGTTGTAAATGTTTTATTCATAACAATGGTAAAGATAATTTGGGAAAGTTTGATGCCAAATCCGATGAAGGAATTTTTATTGGTTATTCTTCACGTAGCAAAGCATATAGAGTATTCAATAATAGAATCGAAACTGTGGAGGAATCCCCTCATATTGTATTTTCTGAAAATAATGCTCGCTTGGCGAGAAAAGATTTTGGTTTTGAACTTGCAGGTAGTTTAAACTAAATGAGTCCTCAAGACAAAGTACAAGAGGAAACTCCTAAGGAAATTCAAGATGAAATCTTGGAAAAATTATCGGAGAAAGCACCACAACTGGAAAAAGAAACGAAACTGCCTAACGCGAGGAGGACAATCAAAGACCATCCTCTCGAACAGGTAATTGGCGACATTGAACAACAGGTAAGTACTCGAAACACTCTTAAGAACACCTTAGGACATACTGCTTTCGTTTCTCAAATTGAACCTTCAACCATCTCGAAGCAATTGGGGATGAATTTTGGACCTTGGCAATGCAAGAGGAGCTTAACCAACTCAAACGAAATGACGTTTGGGATTTGGTGCCAAGACCCGAAAATCATACCATAATATGTACGAAATGGGTTTTTCGAAACAAACTAGATGAAAATGGCATAATCACTAGAAACAAAGCTAGGCTTATAGCAAAAGGCTATAATCAGGAAGAGGGAATTGACTATCAAGAAACATATGCACCCGTAGCAAGGTTAGAAGCTATTCGTTTATTGCTTGCTTTTGCCTCTTCTATGAATTTCAATTTATATCAAATGGATGTAAAAAGTGCTTTTCTAAATGGTGTTATTCAAGAAGAAGTTTATGCAGAACAACCCTCGGGCTTTGACGATTTTAAATCTCCCAATCATGTTTTCAAACTTAAAAAGGCGCTTTATGGTCTCAAACAAGCTCCCCGAGCTTGGTATGAACGATTGAGCAAATTTCTTTTGGAAAATGAATTCAATAGGGGGAAAGTTGACACCACTCTATTTGTTAAGCATAAAAACAATGATATTTTATTAGTTCAAATCTATGTGGATGATATTATTTTTGGTGCTACTAACAATGCTTTGTGCAAGGAATTTTCTGATTTAATGACAAGCGAATTTGAAATGTCTATGATGGGTGAGCTAACCTTCTTTTTGGGGCTGCAAGTAAAGCAAATGAAAGAAGGAACCTTCATTTGTCAAGCTAAATATTGCAAAGAATTGCTAAAACGATTTGAAATGAGCAACGCAAAAGCAATGGCCACTCCCATGTGCACATCCGACCATCTAGACAAAGATGAGAAAGGTAAGGAAGTCGACACCAAGAAGTATCGAGGTATTATTGGATCTCTTCTTTATCTTACTGCTAGTAGACCGGACATCATGTTTAGCGTGTGCTTATGCGCTCGTTATCAATCATGTCCTAAGGAGTCTCACCTAACTGCGGTGAAACGGATATTGAAGTATCTTGTTGGTACTGTAAATGTGGGTCTATGGTACCCCAAAGGTTCTTCATGCCAACTTGTTGGCTATTCCGGTTCCGATTTTGCTGGATGCAAATTGGACCGCAAGAGCACTAGTGGCACTTGCCATTTGCTCGGTAGCTCTCTAGTTTCTTGGTTTAGCAAGAAACAAGTAAGTGTTGCGTTGTCCACAACCGAGGCTGAATATGTAGCCGCGGGGAGTTGTTGCGCTCAAATCCTTTTGATGAAACAGCAACTCTTGGACTATGGCCTAAGTATCGATCATATCTCTCTTAGATGTGATAATACTAGCGCCATATGCTTGACGAAGAACCCCGTTCTTCATTCAAGAACAAAACACATTGAAATTAGGCATCATTTTATAAGAGATCACGTTCTCAAAGGTGATGTCGAAATTGAATTTGTTGAAACCAAAGATCAATTGGCCGACATCTTCACAAAACCTTTAGAGAAAGAGTCCTTCTTCCGAATTCGTAGTGAACTCGGGATTCTTGACTCCACATTGATCTAAGTCATGCATTGCATTTTCCCTTTCACATGATTACTAACTTGAGCCTCGGAGGCGTCTAACGTATTTTTACAGGTATCGCCGTAAAAGCAGGGGGAATTATAAAGACTGGTGCAGAATAATCGATTCCTCTTTAGAATAATCGATTTCTCTTTAGTATATAATCGATTATCAAGTATCAATGATCGATTATTTGCTTTATTATCCCTTTTATGAAGTTGAAATTTTTGATTAATCAATAAACAAGTTATTTACCAATTTTTTTGCTAATGTCAAAAGGGGGAAGAATAAGGGCTATGAACTTAATACTTATTGGCACAAATTGAGGGGGAATTCATATGTTGAGGGGGAACTAATTGCATATATATATACTTGTCTTGGATCGTCATTATGAATTACCTAATATGCATATCCCGATTAAGGTTTTCCATTATCAAAAAGGGGAAAATTGTTGAAACACGTTTTCAAGGCACTAAACTAAACGTGTGTTCATATTTGTAGGTTTTGATAAATGACAAACAATGCGCAATTGACATATGACGAGGTCCAAGCACAAGCGCGCAAATGTCACGTAACGAAGTTCAAGCACAAGACAAACAAAGATCAAGATTAAACAAAGTTATACATGAGCCGCTCTTTAATTGTGATCTTGATCCGACAATTTAACTCAAGACTTGGCTTCTCTCGTAAAAACATTTTTATCAAATCATGCATATTTAATTTAGAGCAAAATGATTTTAAATCATGCATATTTATTTTAGCAAAATGATTTTTAAACATGCCTCTAAAATCTGGACAAAGATAATCGGTTATGTACTTATGATAATCGGTTATGTTAAGGCAACTGCAAGACAATCAATTGTGTACCTTATGACAATCGATTGTGTTGAGGCAGTGTCCATCAGACTTTTGAAATCTGCATGACAATCGATTGTGTACCTTATGACAATCGATTGTGTTGAGACAGTGTCCATCAGATTTTTCAAAGCTACAAAATAATCGATTGTGAACTTTATGACAATCGATTGTGTTGAGGCAGTGTCTATCAGATTTTTCAAAGATACAAAATAATCGATTGTGAACCTTATGACAATCGATTGTGTTGAGGCAGTGTCTATTAGATTTTTCAAGACTGAAAAATAATCGATTGTCCATATAGCATAATCGATTATGTAAATGACCATTGCCAAAAAAATTTCAAACTCCGTCAGATAATCGATTATCGGATTTCTGATAATCGATTGTTTGGAGTAAAATCAAAAAAAAGATTTTTTGAACGTTGTCAGTAATCGATTGTATATTTCTGATAATCGATTGTTTTAAGTAAAATATGAAAAAGATTTTTTGAACGTTGCCAAGTAATTGATTGTATATTTCTGATAATCGATTGTTTTAAGTAAAATCTGGAAATGATTTTTTGAATGTTGCCAGTAATCGATTATACGTCTTAGATAATCGATTATGCTGCGTAAAATCTAGGAATGAGTTTTGGAACGATTGGAAAACAATCGATTATGGCAATTAGACAATCGATTGTCGTAGCACAAAATCAGCAATTCTTGATTGGCAATTAGGCAACGGTTATGCATGTTTTTGACACTATAAATACATCTTCAAATCAGTCTTCTAAATACAACAACTGATCATATTATTGCTAAAGCTTGCATACTCTCTTATTCATCATTTTCTATTCATTACATAAGTTTTTGAGAGCCAAATTCTTGACGAAAGTTGTTGCGTTCTTGAGCGTATTTATTTTACTCATATCTACTCTTAAGGAGAGTCTTGTTTTGAGTGCAAAGTGTTTTTATACACTTGAAGGGAAATGTTAATCCCTTGTATTGTAAGAAGGAACGTTGTGATTCCTTTGGTTGAAGTCTTGAAGTGTTGTATCTTCGAGCAAAGGTTGTTGAGGCTTGTGTGACTCAAGTTCTCAGTTTGTATCGGTTTGTTAAGCACCCGTAAGCTTAACGAAGTTAGTAGAAATCTCGAGAGAGTCTCTCGGGGACTGGACTAGCCACGGGTTGTGGTGAACCAGGATACATCGGTGCGTTCGTTCCTTATTATTTACTTATCGCAATTATTTCATTCCTGCAATTTTTAAATTCCGCAAGTTTATGCTGATTTTTATTATAACGCTATTCACCCCCCTTCTAGCGTTAAGCGTATATTCTAACATAGTGTTCCAGACGAACATGCATGACAATAAAGATAAATTCTGTTATGAACAGTTTGTAGAAAATTTGTTGAAACATTGAAATTCTATATTTTCATATTAACTTTTTAAATGATATGCAGTTTTATTCTAGAACAAAAGTAGAAAATAAGCCATTGTGAGTCTTATTTGACTCATTCCTCATATTCAACCTATTCTACAAATTCACGCCTCTTTAAATACAATACAACCATACTTTCTTGAATTTAAAGGTATTGAAATATATATAACTTAAAAAACATATTCTCCTCTGCACAAGTTAGCTCCAAAACACACGAAGTGGAATGACAAGCTCCCATCAAAACTTTTAACACAACAACGCAAAGCTCAAATTTTATGTTATTGTAGTTATATTTAACTGGGTGGAAATAATGTGTGAAGGATGTAGAAAATTGTAAATAAGTTGTATTCCTCTATAACGGGAGATGTTGGCATATCAAGTAACTTTAGTGTTCCAGACGAACATGCATGAAAATAAAGATAAATTCTATTATGAGCAGATTGTTGAAATTTTATAGATAATTGTAGAAACATTGAAATTCTGTATTTTCATATTAGTTTTTCAAATGATATGTAATTTTATTGTAGATGAAATGTAGAAAATAAGCCATTATGAGTCTCATTTGACTCATTCCTCACATTCAACCTATTTTACAAATTCACGCCTCTTGAAATTCAATACAACCATACTTTCTGGAATTATAAGGTATAGCAATATATATAACTTAAAAATATCTTCTTATCTGTACAAGTTAGCTCCAAAATAGACAAAGTGGAATAACAAGCTCCCATCAAAACTTTTATCACAAAAACATAAAATCTCCAAAATAAATAAACACAGTCTTCTTCTTCTTCTTCTTCTTCTTCTTCTTCTTCTTCTTCTTCTTCTTCTTCTTCTTCTTAAGCCATTATGAGTCTCATTTGACTCATTCCTCACATTCAACCTATTTTACAAATTACAAAGTGGAATAACAAGCTCCCATCAAAACTTTTATCACAAAAACATAAAATCTCCAAAATAAATAAACACAGTCTTCTTCTTCTTCTTCTTCTTCTTCTTCTTCTTCTCCTCCTTCTTCTTCTTCTCCTTCTTCTTCTTCTTCTCCTTCTTCTTCTTCTTCTCCTTCTTCTTCTTCTTCTCCTTCTTCTTCTTCTTCTCCTTCTTCTTCTTCTTCTTCTTCTTCTTCTTCTTCTTCTTTTAATTTGAAATTTAGCCAAAACAAATTTTAATCTTCACCAAAACCCTCAAAATTGAGATATAAACTCTAAACCATATTCTTAATAATTTACAACAACACAAAATCCAAACAAATAATAATTTTTGAAATTCAAAATTTGAATTCAAGGCTTCAAAGATTTTTAATGGTTGTAATGGTGAAATTGCTGCTCTTTTTTCCATACCTCTTATATTACTGAAGGAACCCAAAATCATAACCATCAAATCGACCAGGCTTGTGCTGATCTTCCCCTGGCACAAAAATATTGGGACAAGATTGCAGAGGTGCCGACAGTGCCTTGGCAATGGAAGAATTATAATGGGATTTTGATAAATTAATCATGGGTGTAGGAATTAGGGAGAGAAACATGGGGGTGTGGTATTCGAAGGAATATACGGTACCATTAAGTTATGAGTGTAACACCCTTAAAACCCACTAATGGTATATAATTGGTAATTAGGCATACCAAATGTATTTATATCAAACCTTAACATTGAGAGTAATATAGTTTCCTATATGGCATAGGAATGTAAAAACTCCCTCTTATAAAATTAGTTAATTAGCCCACGCTTCGCGCGGTAAAAAATAGCAATGGTAAATTAGTTGAAATAAAAAAGATAAAAGTATATAATAAAGAAGTGTGTATGTGTGTGTGTGTGTGTGCGTGTATATATGTGTGTGTGTGTGTGTTAGTGTGTGTGTGTGTGTCGCACCCTCATTTTTCTCATAAAATCAAGTTTATGACATTTGGGAGCATAACTCATTCTTTTTGGGAATTGGGTTTAATTCGAAGAGTAACTACCTAATGATTAGGGTACATTAGGACATAAAGAAAATTTTTATTTGAGTAACCAGAGATTGGGTAAGGGCTTGAAATTATTCTAAGGGGAATGTATTAGGCACCCCTCAGAATCCACTAGTGCGGTTCCCGATCAGACTATTATTGTGCATTTAGATGCAAATAGCATGTAATCAAAAAAGCTTCAGATATGAGCGGATTCTCACATAAGGGTTCACAAATAAATAAAGTTGGAAAGAACTAAAAGAAAGCTAATTTTCTTTAAAGAAAGAGTTTTGAAATAATTTTAAAAGAGACAAGAAATAAGGGAAAGGGATGTCCTAGGTCTATTAACAATATTGATCACCACACACAATGCCCGGTAATCACTACTCAATAAGGGGGATATGGGTGGCATTATCGCGTGGTCATCGTATCCATATCTACCTTTTCCACCCCGTTAAGGTATTAATGTGCATAATGGTTTCGTTTACTTATTTCATGCTATTAATCGTCCCAATCTTATCCGTTTCAGAGGCATTTAGGACTACTAATCCTAATAGGGGAGGGATATTCGGTTTATTTGTAGTTTTCAAAGTTAAAAACTCTATGGTGACATATAAAACACGTATTGCAAATTGGGGAAAGCATATAACAAACAAAGGCTTAGATATACCTCTTTTAACAAAGAAGCATGTAATTAGCATGACTTAAACGTATTAGTTAAGGTCTAATTAAGTAATAAACATGGGAGAACTTAGAGGTTGAGGTAGACTGATTTATTACATAATCCAGATAAGAAGCTCGACTCAGGCCTGCCCGCTAGTTGTAGCTATTAATATAAATAGATATAATTTTTAACTTTACCCTAAGGCTTGCCTAAGTGTTGGACAAAGATCTTATAAGCATGGTATCAATTGAATTCTAAAAGTAATGGAATAACAAGGCTAAAAAAAATAAACTGGACACGTGCTAGTTAAAAAAGTCAGTTAGGTTGAAACAAAGGCCTGTATTTAACGGAGATTATAAGTTTTACAACTAACAGTAACAATGTTAATGATTTTAATTCTATACATGAATGGAGCAGCTCAAATTCAATTAGGAGTTCCTATAGGCATGCCTTCTACGTGTATTTTATTTTGAACGTGGTTGAAAATGCAGAAGACTCGCTTTAAACTTATGAATATGACATGTAGGTGCTGAATTTTGTTTCAGACCTATGAGCATGATATCTGAGTGATGAACTTGTTTTAAAACCTTATGAACAAGATATCTAAGTGTAGAAATTGTTTTATAACCTTATGAACATGATATCTAAGTGCACAAATTGTTTCAAAACCTATGTACATGATATCTAAGTGCATAAATTGTTTTAAAACCTATTGACATGATTTTTAGGAACACAGACTTTTTTAAATCCTATGAACAAGATTTCTAGATGAAACTGGATATATAGGATTTAAAAGGACTTATAGGTATATTTTCTATATGCATATACAAAATCCAGATTTCCAGATACTTGCGGACATAATTTAGAAGGACTTATTGGCATAGTATGCCCGTGAAGAACTCCCAGGTTCAGAGAATGAAGGTTGCGGAGATGAGGATGCTTAGGTGGATGTGTGGGCACACCAGTCTAGATAAGATTAAGAATGAAGTTATTCGACAGAAGGTAGGGGTGGCCCCGGTGGATGAGAAGATGCGAGAAGCGAGGCTGAGGTGGTTCGGGCATGTACGGAGGAGGGGTCTCGATGCCCCGGTGAGGAGCTGCGAGCGGCTGGAGATTGTTGGCGGTCGGCGAGGCAGAGGGAGGCCTAAGAAGCATTGGGGAGAGGTGATTAGGCAGGACATGACTAGAATGCAGGTTTCCGAGGACATGACCCTTGATATGGGAGTCTGGAGGTCTAGAATCAGTGTTCTAGGCTAGGGGCTCATAGAGTGCTTCGTACGCCTCTCCCGGGGTTGGGTGTGGGACAACAGGGTTATCCATAGATGATTTGTGTTTTAGCTTATGTCCCCCTTATGGTTGTTAGTATGGTAGTTACTGTTTGTTATTATTGCATGCGATTGTATTTATGTTTCTTATGTTTACATAATTATTTACGTTATTTCTGCGGGATTTACTAATGCTTTATTGTTTTATTTTGTTTCTAATTTTGTCTTTGTTTTTGTTTTAATGCTGCTTTCCATTTTATCCTATGCGCCGAGGGTCGACTGGAAACAGCCTCTCTGCCCTTTCGGGTAGGGGTAAGGCTCGTCTACATATTACCCTCCCCAGACCCCACCTAGTGGAAGTAGACTGGGTAGTTGTTGTTGTTGTTGTTGTTGTTGTTGTTGTTATTGGCATGG
The DNA here is from genome assembly GCA_034376525.1 of Nicotiana benthamiana. Lineage (NCBI taxonomy): Eukaryota > Viridiplantae > Streptophyta > Magnoliopsida > Solanales > Solanaceae > Nicotiana > Nicotiana benthamiana. The sequence continues at coordinate 65,486,689 of CM067325.1, forward strand.
TATCTATCCTTTTTGCATACGTAGATACCCACCCTCTTCACTAACCATCCCTAAGAGTTTATTACAAATTATTACAGCCTAGATAAAGTAAAAAATACATCAGAAAATATAAATGTACAACCAAGGCGAGCCTAATTCAGACTTCATGTCTAAAATATGAGGTAAACCAACTCTATGAGATCATGATCCAAAGACTTTCTCCCATTTGATTGTGCCAAAGTTCCCTAAGAGCCTCAATGGCACTCCGTGCAATGCTCAAATGAAAATATATTATCAGATTGGGATAAGTGCAGTATGGAAAGAGCAACCCTCAAGTGTCCAGGTTTAGAGGGAACTCAAAGGGTCCCAATGCAAGGCTCACAAGATGGAGGGGGGGGGGGTGGAACTTAAACGCTAAGAAGGCGTGCAAGTGTAGATCAGAATGCAAAAGGGAAACGGAGAGGGAACCAGCTACAAATAAATACACACAAGGAGTTCAAGGGAATAAGGAGATTGCACAGAACCTATTGCTTAGGACAGGGCAGACTCTATGCATGCCCAACACACTAATAACCTACCATAAAACATGTTCATAGAGGCTCGGATCCTAGGGGATAAAATTTGATTCATGGACAATAACCTGCAGTATTGCCATGCCTCAAACCATAGGTTAAACACACAAAGGGTATAGGGGTATTGGATTCATAGTAGAACACGCAAAAAGAAATCAGTATGCTAGAATGAGAGTTGAACTATATATAAGCAGTAAACATGTGTACTAAAGTAGTACAAAAATACATCATTGTGGTGCTAAAACATAAATCATGACATACCAATTTCAAAAAAACATATAGAGAGAAAGGAAGCAACAACTCTTGTAACAGGCCACAATATAAGCAAACAAGAGAGAGAATAATTTTGAGTGTAAGTGTAGGTTTTTCAAAGATTACCAGTGATGGATTTGTTAATGAAAGAGTCGTGCACTTATAGTGTAAAAACAGACAAAAATAAGGTGCAATTATGGGGATGGGTATCAATTAAGATCAATCCGTACAAAACATCCTTTAATTAAGGAATTCAGACTTAAACGGTAACGATCAAGAAAGTTGTTTAAGGGAAGAGATCAAACAAGCATCTTGTGCCAAGTAGACAATCAGGGATAGGTACATAAGAAATTACTTAAGGGAAGAATTTGAAATATCCATCAACTACCCAGTATAGTCCCACCAAGTGGGGTCTGGCAGAATTTGAAATACACGGTTATATAAATAAGGTAAGAAAAATTAAATTAGTAGACAATAAATTAAGGATCAGAGTTTGTATTCATTGGTCCATGAATGAGCCAAGTTAGAATGGCCGAGAAAAGTTTTTATCTTAAATCGAGTCATAGGGAAATCAGCAAATAAGGAAAGAAATCAATCAAACCGATACAAAAGAAAGTATGAAATTGACCTAAACTAAAATGCATTTCAGAGGGAAGTTCAGAACATATAAAGTGTACATAAACATGCTAAGCTGAATTTAGGGCAAAGAAAGAAAATGTCATGCCATTACAAAATCAGTAGTTAATAGACTATAGAATCATGAGAGTCACATAGGTCAGCAATGTAGAAGAGAGATAGTATGGTATCATGCGTAACAATCCACGAATGACCCGTTCTCATGCTTTGCGCAATTGTCAATCAATATGTGGATGTTTGACAGGGGTAAGTTGTCCTTTGGACTTGCTTTGTTGAGGTCACGGTAATAAACACGCACCCTGATTTTTCCGTCCTTCTTTGGCACATGCAAACCATTAGCTAACCAAGTGGGGTATCGTGTGACTCATGATGACTTTTGCGTAAAACTGCTTGGTCACTTCCTCTTTAATATTTACACTCACATCAGTTTTGAATTTTCTCAACTTTTGTTTGATAGGCTAGCAGGCTGGGTCAGTAGGCAACTTGTGGACTACCAAATCAGTGCTCAATACCGGCATGTCGTCGTAGGACCATGCAAAGACATCTTTGCACTCAATCAGCACTTCAATTATTTCTTCCCTAAGTTGTGGCTCCAGATGGACACTTATTTTCGTTTCTCTGACATTATTCAGACTTCCTTAACTGACTTCCTCTGTATCATTCAGGTTTGGTTTGGGTTTCTCCTCGAATTGGGTCAACTCTTTACTAATCTCATCCAATGCCCTGTTCTCATCAAACCCTGGTTCATCCTCATGTTCTATTTCTTGTATTATTATTTCTAAACAAGACGTGTTCATCCATATCTTTAGCTAATGGTTTCCAAATCCTGGATAGCTCCCCTTCTGTTTTATTCAGGTCAAACCCATGCTCAGTCACTTTTCACCTTAAATTGTCTATGAGTTTTTCATCCTTCGCGGTCCTTAGGGTATTTTCCGCGGCTGTTATCATCTTCTTGATTTGGGCTCGCAACGCTTCATTCTCTTTGGTTTATCTTTTCTTTTCCCCTAATCTGCAGTGGCTTACAAACCATTTTCAAATTCAAGCTCTTTGACCTATTTTTTTTATTTTTCCTATGGTGGCCCTGTACTCATTTTCTTTGGCTAGCGAGTCCCATTATTCCTACGACGTTTCAATGAACTCCTGGAGAGGAGGCCTTTTGGGTGGTCTCTCAAACTCAATTTCTCTCCTGTACCAGGCAAGGTATCCCGGTGACGTTTTGCCTCTGGCCCGATCCTGTTCGCAAGTGTTGGCGGTTAGGTATTGGCATTTATTCCTAATCTTGCGGACCATTGCTTCTGGGAACAGACCTTCAGGCCCAATCTCGACTACCTGGATACTGATATCTTCATATTTTGTCACTATTTGGCATCTTCCGAGTGTCTCAAAACTGATGCGGGGCATAAGGATGGATACTCCTGAGACACATAAAGATGAAATGAGGTTCTGTTGCCGGCATGTACATGATCTCATCCCCAGACAACCATCCTAATGTCCATTCTATTTGACTGGCCGTGAGGGACTGGAAGTAAGCAATCCATCTTGCTACACCTTCGGGTAAGCTGAGCCTTTCAATTCTCATGTGAAAGTCCTCTATGCAGGTTTTCTCGGTGGACCCATAACTCATTAATTGAGGATGGTGGCATAGATGATCAATCATCAACATTGCAACAATAGATTCTACCCCTCAAAGAAATCGTTTCCAGCCTTGCAAGCCGTGAGAGCACAAATGATGTCGGCTAATATCATGGGCGCGAGTGTTCACTTTGGCCTGCGTGCGTAGAGTACTGACAACCCCTCATATATATATGTCAATGTTCCCATCCTTTCTTGGAAGTACCAGGAGCCCTATCAAAGCTACCATAAAAGCGAAGCG